>QVAJ01000203.1:269270-311719 GCA_003546035.1 Mixornis gularis
AGTTACAGTTGAAGGTATAAAACATAAATCAGAATCTTTTTTGTTCCTTTTTGGGTAACATCCCAATTCTTTTACCAAACCCTGYAGTACTAAGGAAGCAATATTCATTGATAAATATTAGGGTCAGTTATTTTTCCTCTAAATTTCAAAGTAAAGTTATTAAAAGCAGCAAGGAAAATCATGGCTGAATTAGGAGTTTGATGCAATTCCTACGCACAAAGGATTAAAACGAAAAATGTTTTGTTTGAACAAAACAAATACAAGCCTTCTGAATTCTGGATATAAATCCAAACCATGCTACTTCAGCCTACTGACAAAACAGCCCRATCACAATTTTAATCATGCAAATCTCTCCCCCAGTCACTACCCACAAATCTCATCCCCCTTTTTCTCATGGTCACCAAAACAGAGTTAACTTTTTTGCCATCTCGTTCTGCCAACAGACGGCATGTTTTAAGAATATATTTCCCAACCTTTAGGCCAATCCTTCTAAATCATGATGATATGGACAGAAGTCCCTCTTTCAGTTGGGATACTGAACTTTAGGACTGCTGCTTGCCTAAGCACTAAATGTTAACCACCAACGTTTGCACCATCAGACTATTTTGCATTAGTCACAATGCCTGCACCCTCAGAAAGGGCTCAAACCCACCCTGCACGGCCAGAAGATGTGTTCAGAGTGAKGTGCCTGTGGCTTAGCAGAAGTGCACGTCTTGGACATCAAAGCAGTCTACAAGAAAGTAAAACATTAAAAACGCATGTCTGTAAAAGCAGGAGTTATAGGTGCCACACCTCTGTGCATCTCAATAGGTGTCACTTGGAAGTGCATTGAATTGGATTCTATGCAGCTCTATGTATCTCCAAATACAACACACAATGTAAGTATGTCCCTTACGTACCTTGTCTCTTCACCAAGCACAACTAAAYCATTATTATAACCCCATTTAGCATACAAACTGCTAAGAACTCATTTTATTAAGGGYGAAAGCTGGTCTTGATTGTTCCGTGTCAATTGTTAGAGAAGTCTCAAACAGAAGAGTCCTTCTACTGGTGGTACAGAAGTCTCCCACTAGACAAATCCAGCCAGCTCCATGGCAGATTTCCAGGCCAGGACAGTCTTGCACAACACATCCTGGGATCTGTACCAATTGTTTRAAGGTGCTGGGAGCTTTTCTGAATAAAAGTAAATTGTTTCCACTTCAAGCAGTTTTCTTAAATAGTAAAAAGAGAAACTATGTACTGAAGGTCAGGTTTGCAAATCTACCAAAATGATAAGACAGCTGAACAAAAAAATGGCAAGATAACATAACACRTGTTACTTAACTTTGTATATTTTCCTAGCATTTTCTTGTTAATTTTTTTAAAGTATATGCAAGTTTGGAAAGCTGTTATGTAGGTTCACTTCGTTTTTCTTTACCAAAGTATACGTGGACACAAGTATATGATAGGACCAAATGGCAAAATGCAGATAGAGAAACTACAAATAGCTGGATCTGGAACAGTCACTTCACATGCAATTATCTCTGATCTAAACAGCTGCACCAAACATATATTTTTTGTTTGGACACATCTGTAGATATGATGTGTATAATTAATTGTTCGTTCAAAAATGCAATTTCATGATGCATTTCATTATTTAGATATAAAAGTTTTAATTCTCAGAGCTGACTAAAAATAGTGATTTTAATTTATTCCTGCTGCCTACAATTACCCACAACCATGTATTTTTAAATATTTCCAGACTATAAAAATTACTAATTTTTGCCACTTGTGTTTATCTGCAGTTAGACTTTGATTTGGATAAATTAAGCTCTCAAGTGTTCCTTGCTTTATGAAACTCTGCATGTTGTACACTTCAACACAAATAAATGACTTCTACCATTAGAGGTTTAAATAATGTAATGTATTTCATGCTCAGCCTGAAGCTGGATTCCAATGAAGTTGCTAATGCACGTAATGATTAAGTGTAACTCAAATACTAACTGTGTTGTTGAAAACATGACAGGCAATAATTTGGTCTATTATATTCTGCCATTTAATTCCCTAGTACAGACATTCTCTGACACGTTATGAAGCAATGATTTACAATTATTCAAGCTGCAAAGGTCAGAAAGTGACATTATAATCATCTACACAGAGATCCCTTCTAATGCACAAAAACTAGGTAATACCACACAAAAATAGTTTTACTGGAATAGCAACTTTCTATTTAAGATTTCCCAAACTGCACAAGTATAAATAGTTAATTTACATTACAGTACATTAAGGCATCCTTGAAAATATGTTTTTCCTGCTCCTACCAATAAATTTCTGAATAAGTCTTTTTTGCTTGCTAAAGGCAATTTTAAGAGCAGCCTTTCACTAAAAGTAGCCTGTATTAATAGTAATCAGTTAAAAAATCTGTAAATGTAGAAGATTTTGCATTAACAACCAACAGGAGTACATCCAAATTTTCTTTTTATGCAGCAGGTCAAAGCACATCCTTACCTATCAAGAACAAAGATCTATTGGTCACTATGCTCAATATAGGGGAGTAGTTTTGTTTAGATATTCTCCAAGCAACCAGTGTCATAAAAACACTGAACTTTATACTGATATTTATATATCTCTGAATTACCCTTAGCATTAACAACAGCAGCAGAAGTGAGGTTATTTCCATGTTTGGGACACTGTAACTGTCCCCAAAGCTTATTTATTTGAGGCTTTAAGAAATAACTGAATTTAGCAACACATTTATCAGAACATCCTATGATATCTCCAGAATTAATTGAGAAAAGGAGTTTCAAAGCAAATAGAGAACTAAGGAGCAGAAAGTAAAAAAGATTAGTACCTCCAACCACCAAAACAAAGAAAAAAAAAAAATCAACAACAAAAACCTAAACACCACATCAAAAACTACAAGACATAACTACTCCAGCARAATACAGAAAAAAATATAATCTTTTTGACCCCCCTTCAAATTCCTTTGTGTCTAGAAAGGCTTACTTTTGTTCTCAAAACACTTGACTACTACATATTAAATACTGTATATGTAATAAACATAATAAAGACATTGCTATAAATGCTCTTTCAACCTGTAGGAAGGTAGAGAACCCTTATGTGAACGTTTTAAATACTGAAAATTTTCCTAACAATCCAAACCTACCTTATACCCATCTTCTTCAATCGATTTTTAAGAGGTCATAAAGGAGAGAAAAAAAAAATAAGGACGAAGGAGCCACTCTTACTTGACACATGTAACTACATATCCCAAAATTCTGTTTCTAAAAGCAAAGGCAAGAAAAAGGCAAAGGAATAATAGATGTATTTTTAAATCAAACATTGCCTATAAATTCTGTTCAAAATCTCAATTGCAGAACAATGCATTTTTCATCTCCTACCTAAGGGATAAAATTTGAAAAGTGCATGATAAGCCTTTTCACAGCCTTTCACCAGGCAAATTAAACAAAAATTTTAAATGCTGAGCAACCAGATTTGCCCACCTAACCCAGGGTATCAGCTAATTTCAGAGTCAGACTTTCAAAAATGAAATTCAAATATACCCACAGAAAATAGACATTATCCCTGAAATAATGGGATATATTTTACAGCCATGGGTATGGAAAAGAAAACAATTAACACACATCTGCAATAAGGCAATGAGTAGCAGACAGTTTATTCCAAATGTTAAAACATTAGCGGTGTCCAATTTCTGCGTCATGTAGTTTCTGCTGTGCAGCTGAAGAAAAACAAACCCTGAACTTCAATTAAAAAAAAAAATAAAACAACACAGCAAAATTACTGCCTTTTTCAACAACTAGCTGAATTATATATTGTGTACTTTGTAGCATGTAAATATGAGGATCACTTGGAAAATTGAGACACAGCAAACCCTTCCCACAACACAGTCAAAAATACACTTTTGCCTTTTTTCTTTTTTGCCTTTTTTTTTAGACCAAAAATTTTAAAAAAAATTATCTTTAAAAAATGTGGTATTTTGAGACCATACCACGATGTTGCACTGACATTTCACCTTTAAAAAGTGCCCAAGCAGACTCAAAAGCTTTTGAAACACAATTTATCCTCACAACTAGCAGAGGGCTTATTACTGAGAATCTAAAAGTCAGAGGATAGAATATTAACTACTGTAGAAAAGAAAACATAGTGCAGGACCTTCTGTTTGTGACAAAATTACAGAGTTAATGTTCCTGAAAGATCACTTCACCTTTTAAAGCATGATTTTTAAAAAGGTAAAATTTATAGCAATTAAAGCTAATGAAGAAATGCAGCATGAGCTGCTTATGTTCAGGAACTAATAGGTCCACTGAGCATTTCTAAGATTATTTAGCCATCAATGATAATGAATTGACATTGTCAATGGTGTTAATGTACCAATGCTCTATAGTGCCACTAATCCGATAGCCAATCCTAGCAATTTTATCTTTTTTTATGTTGATACTTTATTTTTTTAACCAACATGCTACTCAGTCCTTTCAATTAAAAGAGCACAAATACACCACAGGCTATTAACACTTTTTTCTCCTTTCCCACATATAAGATGGCATATTCATTATTTGAACTACGGTTCAAACTGCTCTGGTCGTTCCTCCTTCAAATCCTGATCARTTCTTCAGGATTGTTAGCTACAGTGCAAAATGTCTTTTCCAAATAAATCAGTGTTAGTATATGATTGTTAAAATACATTTTTGGTGCACATTAAGTGAAATGTGATGATTMTTTAAATAGGGATATAAATCACATTTTTGTAAGCATGGGTTATTGTGGTGTATGTCCCTTCACTGGTTGTTTTGCTATATCTAAATAGCACAGCTCCATGTTGTTGATGAAAATTAACAATGCACAAATATGGAAARTAAGTACCTCCCTGGCTAGCAGGTATGACATGTCAGCAACACAGAGTAAGCAATCAGCTTAGGAAAGTGACTACCATTTCAATCTCAAGTTTAAATCATTCATACATGTTTTGCTCTCTCTCRCATAAGTATTGTGAATCCTAGCCAAAAGTTGTGCAATTTCTGAGATGGATTCTGTCAAATATGTCAATCCTGAAGTGACAGAATGAGTTTTTGAAAAAATGAGGTGCCAAATCCTAATAATWTTAATTCTCTTCTTTTTTTGTAAAAGATACTGTATTAACGGGTTTGACTTTTTTTTACTTTTCCTCTCACAAGGAAATAGTTAAATAATATGATGATTTTTCAGTTTAAGTTAAAAGGGATTTGAACAAACAACCAATGTCAAGTTTGTGGACATTTTTTTCTAAGGAAGAGAGTTTAGCCTTTGCTAAACACTTCTGCGAATCTGTAGTTTTTAATTACCTTCCATGTCAAATTCTTGGCAATTGACAAATCAGAGACAGCAAATAAGATTTTTAAAACAATATAAAATACCCTACCATGCTCATATTAACTATGCTTCAAAATAAAAATGAAAAAGGAAAAGGAGTAGCACAAGTTATTCTTTGACAGAGATGAATCAGTGAAAATCACTGAGCTGCATCTTCATCTGAAGATTCACTTGTCTTCTAAAGTGTGTAACTCACTTTGTCCTGCAGTAGATTGGTACACTAAGGCTAAAAAATCTCCTCCTGCTGAATATTATGCCCAACATCACACCACAYCATGCACGTGTGCACTGCACCATCTAATTGAACCTGTGCTCTTCTACACATTAGCCATAAGACTGCTATAGCAGGTTACATAGGTTTGCGTAAAATGTTTTTATATGATGCATATATTAGTTAATTTCTTCAGCATAATAACATTAAAATATATTTTTAATCAGAACTAGGGTATTAAAATCCAACTTTGAATGTCCTATGATGTACCATATATGCCATGGCATTTTAAAACCTTTTAAACATTTCTGCTAAATTAATTAGTTTTGCATTAAGGAGTCTCAATGCCTCCTATTAAATGCAACACATTTGAAGGACAATTAAACATTATGAACGATCCTTCTAGGGAAATAACGTTTGTTAAAAGAAAAACAAGATTTTTTAGGTAACAAACAGGAACACAAGCGCACATAGAAGTCTTCAATTTACTTGAAAAGTCTTATGCCTGCAATATTTTAGATCCGTTTGTTTGAAAAATCTGTCTTCTGTTTTGTTTTCATAAAGAACGAAAACCCTAATGGAGTCCAGAAATCTGTTAATGGTACTAAAATTATAACAGTATAGCAAAAGAAAAAACCCCACACAGTAAAGTCTATATTATATATTTTTTATGTCTTTAAATGGAATTTACAGTTCTCCCTGGCAATGTGAATGAACATCCTATAATTTAGTCAATTTACAGATTACAGGTTCAAATTGACCTTGTAGCCCATAAAATTGCTCATCTTCAGTGCAGGATTAGAAGTGGGAAAAGAATGTCATAACTGTATTTAAGGAATTTACCATAACAATGGAAAGGAGGATATGCATGCATAATTTTAGCCACTCTTGCTCACATCACGGTTTTCAATTCTGAAACAATGCATATTCTGTGCTCTTCTCCTGGTTAACCATGGTGGAGACTGTTTCAATTTACTCACCCACAGACATGACACTTGTATTCCCTCATCCCAAGGTGCCTCTTGACATGGTTTCTGGCATCTCCAAGCTGAGCTGTTGCAAAGTGGCATATCTTGCACTTGAATGGCTTTGATCCTAAGTAAAATTTAGCATAAGATATGAGTTGAATTAGAATAAAATATCACCCATGGTTAAAGAAATAAAAAATCCTGAGGAAAAATAACCTTTTAAAAACCTATCCCACATTTAACCTGTTTGAGATTTTTGCCTAATAAAAAAAAGTGTCTGGTACATAAATTTATAACTCTCAGGGCACAGATAGTATATTCTATAAATTATATTCTATATATTACTCATTAAAGTTTCCTCAAGTTCAAGATTACAGAAAATACTCTCAACTTTTAATCTGTTTTTTTTCTTATAATTAAAACCCCAAAAAATATATTAAAATGAGAAGAAAATATAATACGCAAATAACGTTTCAAGAAGACGGCAGAAGTTGTTCTATGCCGTTCCCAAAATACTGAAACTCAGGTAATGGTCTTAAAGTGGCTTAGTACTGGTTTAAACTGCAAAATGTAGTTTTGGTTTTAGCAAATATTTTTAAAGTAAAATAACATTACAAGTCTTCCAACTTTGAATAGATTTCACATTAGCATTGGTATTTCAGATTTGTTCTGTCACACACAGCAAATGATTCATCACCTAGCTATTGTAATGGCATGCAATGTATGAATATACAGTGGATAAAATATTATGCCTTTATGACTGTTTTATGGTCAAGAATTTATGATTATTCTGCAAACCAGAAGTATTGACATTTTGGCTATTATTTATTTCAAGAACAAACTTTAATATTAAATGTCTGCTGCAGACCAAAGAACTCTGAAATCATTTCTCCAAGGAAAAAGTATCAACCTATTTCTTCTAGCACATCAGCTCAGCAAAAAGTCAAATTATTTGTCTATCTTAATTAATATTAATGATCATCTCTCAAGATGAAAAAACTATCTTTTCTTACTGACACAGTTAAACTGGGCACATGTCAGTCCCCAGGTTACTACACAGCAACATCATTCCAGAAGGACTTTCCAATTTTCTGACCACTAAATCCTTAAATCAATAAATCAAAATCATAGAATTGCAGTTTAAAGTAACTACAAGATGGTCAAAGAGTCTCCATATTATGTTTAGTATATGTTTCATGAAGTATTTCTTCCAATACAGTTAAGCATAATATGAAATATGAGATCTTTAATAAATATACATAAAGAGCTCTGATAAGAAAAATGTTGCACTATATCATACTTGATCAATGAACCTTTTTGCATTGCCCTTGAAAATAGAATATCCTCCAAGAATCCACTGGTGAAACTGAGGATCTTCGTAAAAATTTTTAGAGTCTTAAATTTCAATTTAATTCCCAAAAGCTAACGAAAAATGAAGCATTTAATTTTAATCTTCTAACTGAAATAAAAAAGTCAACAGTACTAAGCACGGGCAGACAAGGTTGAATATTTCACAGTTCAATGACAATGAAGCCAGATCTCTTAATACTTCCACTCCTACTCTTGGAAGTAGATGTAAAATATATTTAGCACCTCAATGGTTATATCTACTCAGCTTTATATGTTTAAGCGTCAAAAGCGGGTTCAGACTGCAGCTCACAGGAATCACATTCTATCCACCACACTGCAAAAAACAGTTTATTTAAATGATCCTGATAAAACTGATTTAATCATTAATTTGGTGACATTTCAAATCAACATTGCATTCTATAAAGAGGCATTGACAAATAAAATAAAAAAATCTTGCATTAAAAGACCACTAAAAGTTGATGTTTTAACTCATGATCTCTAGCTGGACAATTAATAACAACAAGGCCACAGGTGAAGAGGATTTTTTTTTTAAATCTATTGGTGTTTATACTGTTTGGTTTTTTTTCTCATAGAATTCAAATGCCATGTGGATTCTATCCTATGTTCCCTTAGTTTCTCTCCTACTGATTAAATTGTAAATTCGTTCCTCATTCTGTTACTGCAGGTGTCCCACAGGRCTTCCATACAAGACCTTTGCTGTTTTCCATTTACATGACTGCTTTGTGAAGAACTCAAGTTCAGACCAATCGTGACTACAGTGTGCTGACAATACAGAAATGTATTATTCTGTTGACTGCTCTCATCCAAAAATCACTGAGGCCTTGAGGGGCTTTGATTTTTTCAGACCAAGAGCTGAACATCTCCATTTAAACTCCATGAAAATTCAAGTGCTGGCAGGCTCCAGTCAGTACTTATCACCTGAAACAAAAGCAGTGTATCTCCCTTTTAGGTTGCTGGTGCCAAATTTATTCCAGTATGTTCTTGGATGGAACAACCCAAAATTTTATACTAAAAATAAAGACATTAGACTAAGATTTAAATTAATGGTTGAAAAAAAAAATCACATTTGCCATAAAGCTGTCTAAAACAATGTAAAACGTTTAACCACTTCTTAGCCATATTTATCACCAACTTCAGTGGTTGTCTTATGCTTTAAACTGTGATACCACTGGATTCACATTTGGCTTTAAGGTCTCAGGAAAAAAAAGAGAAAAATGCTTTCACTGTATCATCTTTTCAACCAAATGACTAAAAAAAAGAAGGCCAAAAAAAGCCAGAAAAGGCCAAAAAATCCACCAAGCTACTTTACCCACAAGTTATGGCATGGAAAACAAATGTACATTTTCTGATGGCAGCAGGAAACAATAAGGCTCTTAACAATCGGAGGAATACCAAACAAACCAACCAACAAACAAAACAAGAACAGAACAACAACAAAACAAACAAAAACCAACACCAGCGCACCAAACTTAAAATAAGACTAAATTTAAGAGTTCAGCTCAGGCAGACATAAACCATTCTACTGTTTTGTAAAAAAAAGACTCGAATTCATAATCCTTGCTTTCCATCARGACAATACAGATTGTATTGTCTGAAAAAAACTGTAAAACTCTAAGAAAAAATTCACTGTCACAGCTTTAGGCTACCCAAAAGCAACTTGACCTGCACCCGCAGGCATTGCTGCGTTCCTAGCTGAGGCCCAGTACAAAGTGAGCAGAGCCACATGAAATGCCATCATACCATTTCTCCCTGTGTTTAGGACATGGGGAGTAATATAGCATACTTGCATTGGGCACAAGTGCCATTAACTGAGAAGTCTGAKGAGAAAAGAAACAAAGATGATGCGGTTGCAGTTGATTTTTCCTCAGATGTTGATTGTTAATTAAGTTTATGGGACCTCCATCAACTGCAAACTAAAAAGTCTTCCACCTCTACTACTCCTTTTATTTTTCTTTACACTTCCTCATTTTCACTTGTCAACATGTGATGGACTTACTTGCTAGGTCCTCTATAGCAAAGCTTCCCTTTCATTTGCAATGTGAAAATYTCCTACATTATTTAATGGTATTTTGAAACATTATTTTTCTATTAATGGAAATTACTAGTTGTATCTTTCTGTAACTTTCCCTTCCCTCCACCACCCCAAATCATCACTGATTACCCAATTAAAAATAAGGAAAGGAGTTTGTGATGGTTACACATACATACACATGTATATAAACCTATTTATGCACATGCAGATGCTGATGAAAGACTTTTTTAAAAGTATATCATCAGAACAATAAATGGGAAAATGTGTGGCTGTGCTCTTATGTACCTGTTGTAACCATGGGACAGGTGAGAAGCTGGAAATGGGGGAACTTTGCCTCACCAATGTCATGAGAAGTGTACGTACAGTAGGTGCTGCCACCACTCCCAATAACCTAAACGTATTTGTTTGCTATTAAACTGCATCCACTGTGATACAGATAGGAAGAAAAGAAAGAAGAAAAGCRCTGACAGAAAAATACAGATTGGAAGAGAAAGCTTTCTTTCCATTAAGTATTAACAAAAGTCTCCACATTACTATTTATGTGAATAAGCAAAGCGTAAGAAAAACATTTTGTTTCAAGTCACAGTGAGAAAGAGGGCAGATAAAACTCTGTTCTGTAACCCTTCTATACTTCTGCACCAAAAAATTACTTGCAAAATTAAGCATATTCTTTTCCCTGCATTGCATATTTAGTACTGTCCAAAAGCACAGTAAAAATATACTCCATGATAAGACCTAYACACAAGATGTTAAAAAGTACACTAACTTTTACTAAATGTTACAATCAATGATGTAACTTATGTAAGTAGGGTTCCTTTGTCATATATTGATAGTTACCTCACTTTCACATCCACATTAACTTGATTTTAAATGCAATTAATACATATAGTCAAGGAAGACTAATGGACTACATTCTGCACTTAACCTGGTGGACATTTTCAAATGGCACAAGTGACCAGTGCAAACCTATTTTGCATTGTAAACGACTAAATAAATCTTAATGGATTAAGAATGATCAGCTATCAACACACAAGGGAAATTAAGTGCTGAAATGCCTACATTGATTATTTTAAATTATTAGCCTTACTCTGTTCTTGAATTTGTATGCTTTTAGTGAGCTTTAACACATTTACAAGACTTATTGACTATAATTACAAGAGAATTCAAGTAATGGACACATCAATTATAAGCAACATGTCTTGACCAGACAGTTGCATAAAGAATTCTAAAGAGAGCTCCATTAGCATCCTCCCCCTTAGTTTTATTCAGTTTTATCTGCCGTAAGAGGGCATATTAAGGGCTCATACAGCTGTTCTGACCATGTGAACATGAGCATCCCTCTAARGACTTAACACTGCATTCGAAGTTGGATATTAGCTGAAGCAATACAGATAACTACACTATTGACAGGACAGAAGTAATGCTGAAAGTACTAAGTATGTGAGTTATTGGTATACATGAATACTGCAGTTAYAGTAAAATACTTTGAAAGGTTTGAAATACAATGTCCGTGTTCCCCAAGATTAATTTTTAGGATTTGTTGTCCAGTCACGCCCTTGCCTTTTCATAAAAAAACTTACAAAACTATTTTAGGATTATGTCAGGAATTACCATTCTTTTATGCTTATTTTTTCTACCTTTTTGTTCTCTTCCTTGTAACCATGCACTAAGTTTCAAATACTGCATGAATTTAAACTATAGCTTCCATAATAAGCCATTATTTAAAAGTACAGTAAAATAAACCTTACAGTTTTAATGAAAATATGTTCATTGAAATGTGAATTTATTATTCAAATCCACTCATAAATTCAGCCATGGAGACACCACTTGTCTAAGCAGAGCTCAGTGATTTAGAAAAGCTGTCTATTTAAAATAAAGAATGTATGGCAGGTTTATAGAAACATCGCAGTGAATTTTTACATAAATTYAGAACTGCAGCTTATGCATTTTTCTACAGAAATGTTTTTAAATTTTCCACTTAAAATTAAACATAAAAATGAATTTAAAGTGTGATCAGCATAGAAACTAAATCAGATGTTACATCCCTGTGCAACACATCAGCACTGCATACCACCTTCCAAAAAGGCTGACCAATTCCAACCTCTATAACTTATTTCTACAAAAACCTCTTGTTGTTTCTTATTGGTATTTCTTTAGGAATGATGTAATATCAAATACCTACTCTGAAGCATTATGTAATGCTGAAAGTTTCACTTAATTGGAATGAAATAAACAATTTGGATATTAAACAACTGCATAGAAGAGAAAGTTAGAAAGAACAGCTACTTGTTCTCTCAAGCCACCACTGCTTCATTATATAAATATAAGAACCAATCAATGGTTACAATTTAGATGAAAAGGAAGAAAATTTCTCTATATGAAACAAAAAGCAGAGGGGTGACTGTATTTGAAATGTTCTTACATTTTCTGCCCTTTGATCACTGTCTTTTCATACCCTTTTAGATAGTTTTGAATTTCATCAGGGTCTTATCAGGCAATACAAATGCCAGTTCATAAGAAATATTAAAGGACTAAACAAGCAGAAAAAGACCAATGGTATGATTTACTCTGTTTGAAAGAGACCAATTGCAACGACAGCGTTTCCATACCTGTGTGGGTACGGATGTGAGCCAGGAAGGCCATGGAATTGCTACTTCTACACATCTTCCCACAATACTTGCAGACATTGCCTTGGTTCTCTTCCCTCTCCCTGTTTATCTGCTCAGTGTCTTCAACAATGTATTTATTGACTTCCCGCAGCAGCTCTTCATGTTGCTCTTTGATGTGGAGAAACAAGCTCTGCTCTGAATCAAAGGGCTCCGTGCACTTCAAACACTTAAATGTTGCACCTCCTTCGGGCAGCTCCTCCACGCTCGCCTGCTCATTTCGCATGTGCCCAGCACTGGCCAAGTGCTGGTGAAGGTTGCTTTCTGTGTAAAATGATTTTCCACAGAGTAAGCAATGAAAATGCTTTTCTTTTGAAGGATGTTTCATGGCTATGTGAACATTTAGTCCGCTCAAACCATCTGCTAGAAAACCACAGTCATCGCAGCGAATACGCGTCGATTCCCCAAGGGAAATTCCTTCTGACTTCTTCTTTTTCCCACCAGTTGTTGAAGTGTCTGCTTTCACTGTGAGCTCACTAGTTTTCAGTGCCCCTGACATCTGTCCTTCTGCAGAATGGTCAATGGCCTCCCCATCTTGATGACTTTTTAACCTCACTATAGAAGAATCAAACTTGCCAACATTTTGCATTGCCTTTCCTTTATCATCAGCACTGATAACTGTTCCTAAAGCCTCATTACTACTTTCTTGCATACCCTCAGCTGTTGAGCCATCTGCCTCCCAAACATTGTTATTTATAGTTACTTCAGCTTCATGTTGTGCTTCCATAAGGGCTTCTTCCTCCTCTCCAGTAGGATCCTCTCTGAAACTTCTGTTACCATCTAAACTATGCCTATTTTGTACTGTTTCTCCAGTGTTTCCAGCAAAATTTGATTGCTCTACTGCACTACTTGTTTCTGGAAGACTTAGCATAAGTGGGTTRTTTTTCTTCAGTGATTTTTTTTTGAGACTGTCTTTGTCTCTACACTCTGCTTCTGGGTTTTCATTATTTTCTTCCAAGCTCTCCATACCTTTTTCTGAATTGAAGTTTGTGTTGCTTGATCTATTTTGGTTTTCTGCATTGCAATCATCATCTGAGTTGAGCAGCTCCTGACCATGCTTACTTTCCTGCACCTCACAAGTACTTTTTTCTTTAACTGCTACTTCCTTGACAAGTTCAACAACTTTGTCTTTCTGAGCAGTTTGCTGGAATCCTTCACAAAAAGAGTTTTCTCCTCCATTTTTAGACTTCTTATCAAGTTCATCTCTTACTGCATTTTGGGAACTGGCATCTTTAGAGATTCCTGGAGATGTGTTTTCATTTAAGGTAGTACACTCAGTAAAGCTTTTACTCATATGATCACCTTCTGATGCATCATTGGCACACTTTGTTTCATCTAAAATGGTTTCTGATTCTCCTGCACTGYGATGGTGCTCCTCTTGAGGCAAGGCAGTGCCTTCTTTAGGGACATTTGCTGCATTTGCTTCCTCTGCAGAAGAAGAACAAACATAAGATTCTCTTCTAATTTTATGYTTCTCTGTTGCTGCATGCCTTATCATCTCTCTGCGAGTAACAGCATAGTAGTCACAAGCCATGCAGTAGTATTCAAATTGTTTTGTATGTTTTCGCTTCACATGCAGCTCTAAAGAAGCAGCAGAATGAGCAATGAAGCTACAGTGTACACACTTGTTGCCATTTGCACCCACGGCCCTTCTCTGGAAGCTTGGGTCACAATCTTGAGCAACAGTYGCTGGTTCCAGCAACACACATTGGTTTATATTCAATGGATTCCTAGCAGGCTGCATATCTGGCAGCCTACTGGCATTTGCAGCTTTTAACTCAGGATCTCCTTGCTCAACTTCCTGATTGTCTAAGACAGAATTTTCCAAATCTGATGACTGGCCACCATCCTCAACATGTTCAGGCAAGGCAATCATGGGGCTGTTAACCTTCTTGCTCATGGATTCGAAATTACCTCCTTCAGGGCTAACGATGATCTCAGAGTTCTGTTTTCCACATCCTTCTATTTCAACACGGCTTTTGTGTTTTTTGGTTGCACAGTGACGTTCCATATCTCCTTTGGTGACAGTGTAGTAATTGCAAACCTTACACAAATAGCTGTATTGATGACTGTGCTTTCGCCTGATGTGAACAGTCAAATTTGTAGCACTGGAGGCCAAAAGGCCACAATGGGTACATGTCCTAGAAATAGTACCTTTAGGTTTCCCTCCTCTGGATGCATCAGCTAAAACCAATTCATTTTCACCAATCCTTTGATCAAGTGGAACAAATTCCTTATTTCTTGATATGTTTTCCACAGAAGAGGATGAAACATGTATAATTTCTTTATCCAGCTCTGTATTTCCACTCCCAGAAATGGAAGTATCCACCACTGATTTAATGCCACCAACACCAACGCAAACCTTTACAATACATTCTTCAAAACGTAGTCCGATGTTGTTTTTCCTGGCATTTTCAAGATGCTTGCTTCTTTTGATATGTTTCTCCATTCCTTCCTTACTCAGTGAGTAGAGATTACATGCTTTGCAAAGGAAATGATACTCTTGTGCATGTCGGAGTTTTATGTGCCTTGTAAGAACTGTGGAAGATCTTGTCTTATAAAAACATTTTTTACATTGAAATTGGGTTTTATTCAGAACAGAATGTTTTAGTTCATTTCTATGATTTATGAAGGAAGAATCTGGAGTTTTTGCTTGCATTGACAATTCCATTTCCTTTGTAAGTCTTTGGCTATTGTTCGATACTAAGTCACTGTAAGGTACCACTTGCAAGGTCTGCTCACTGTTACTCAGTGGAGTAGCTTGCTGAAATAATGAACCATCGTGCTTCTCATTTTTTTGATGATTTATCAGCTCTTCTTCCAATTGAAAAAAAAGAATGCAAGCTGGACAACTATGGGACATGTTATGCACTTCACTCATATGGCTTTGAAGGCTGACCACATGCAAGCTGGTAAATGAACAAAGTTGACAATTAAAACTACAACCACCCATCTGGTGTTTACTGTCCTGACAGTGTTGTTTCATGTCTTCCCTGACTCCAGAGGAATAGCTACACATCTGACAATGAAATTGGATCCTCTTTGTATGAAGCTTTGCAACATGAGTTTCCAAACTTTCTCGGTCATGAAAAACATGACCACAATCCATGCAAGTGTGAAGAGCACCATCATCAGCAGTAAGTTTAACTTCAGAATCTTTATCTTCTGCAGTGGTAGAAGAAGAGGTATTTGGCTTATATTCAGTAAGATCTTGTATTTCTACAGCAATATTACTATTACTTTTAGCATCTGTTTCTAGTTCTGTATGTGACACAGGGCTTGATTCATCATGTTTAAGCTGTGTSCTGGAGATAGGCTTCTCATGCACTCCCTGAGTTTCAGATTTGGGTCTCTTCCTACTCCCCAACAAGCTGTATCTTCTTTTAACCTGCCTTCTTAATCTAGAAGACCTACTCTGTCCAAATGAAGACTTTAACAAGAAAACATTTCTTTTGTGTTTCAGTTTATCGTATCTCCTTGTCCTGTGTAAACTGTTAAGTAGCTTTTTGGTAGTTGGAAGGGATTCTGTTTTCTGCAAGATATTTTCTGATGGTCCTGGTATTTCTAGTTTTTCAGTGTGAACTTTATCATTTCCTTCTGTATGAGAAGAAAGCAACGTTTCTTTCGCCATAGCATCTGTTTTTTCAGAGAGAATATTTGAAGATGGTATATTTTCAACAAGTTCACTGCCATCATTTTGTTTAGACAAGCTTACTTTGGAGCCTTTCAGTGCACTGCAAACACTTAATTCTTTTGCATCAGCAGTTCTTGCCCTTAATTTATTGGTCCCARGTTTTGCCCTGGCCTTCCTCTCTTTGGTTGCAGTAGATTGTTGTTTTTTAAAGGATTTTTTTGTCAATATCTGTACAAATCCTCCCCGTGCAGCAAGATTTTGGCGTCGAAGGTGAGTCTTGCCAAGGAAATGAGAATTTAGGAGACTCTCTTCAGTGCTCTGAAAACCACAAAGATCACAAGAAAATATCTTGGATTTCTCACGATCTCGCTTAACATGCATATGTGATGTTGAACTACACTCACCTATGCAACTACAGTGAGGGCGTGTTTGCTCTTTGGATGGTTTAGAGACGTTTTCTTGTTTACGTTTTTCCTTATCAGAGCAGGAAGGTAAACACTGATCATACATTTTGCCTCTAGGGTCTTTGTCTATGTTTCCAGCTGTACAGACAACACTGATTTCTTCTGAAGAATGTAATCTATCAGGAACAACAGTTGACACCTCTTGTGAATGTTTATTTTCCTTGYGAATTTTCAATATGGCATCATCAGCAGCACATCTGAAATCATAACGAAGGCACAGGATATCTGAATTAATTATGTCACCATCAGGACATTTGGTAACTCCTTCCTTCTTTACAGCTCCACCTATCATACCACATGCTTCTTCAGCTAAAACTTTTTGCAATTTCCTTCCACTATCTTTTATGTCTTCTGAAGAACTCTGCTTTCTTTTCCTGGAGACATTTTCAGGTTTCTCTGCTTCAACAACATCCAGGTTTGGCGATTCTGACAGTGCTGTTTTGTTTGTGCCATCCTCTTTTTCCTTCTTTTCAAGGTCCGTGAACACTTCATCTGATGTAAGCCTTGTTTTCTGCTGAGATGGAGAGTCACATCCAGTATTTTCTCCTGATGTATTTCTTGGGGATTCTTCTGTCAACTCAACTTGTAAATTCTCATCAACATCATCTCTCTTCTTATTTTCCTCCCCATCCATTCTTAACTATGATATTACCAACTGTAGATCATTTGGTTCAGCACCTACAAAACCAAAGAGTTGTTATTAGTCTTTTATGCAAACTTAAAGGTTAAAAGAATAAAATTTAAAACCCCYATGCAATGCAGAAAATTAAAATCAATGAAAGATAAGGGGCAACGGTTTCATCATGGTATCTACACCACCTTCTAGTTACAGAGCTCTCACTGATGAGCACCATGCGAGTAAACACTTAGATCYCATAGTTTTTATGAAATCAAGTAATCTTCTACATGCTTTAAACTTGGGCAGACAAACATGACCTTTGCTTCTGGAAGTATATTTAGGACACAAAATACTAACAACTAGAAAATCAGCTTCCCAAATTTAAAAGTTCCCAGGAGAAATAATCATGACAGCAACAACAAGCAAAACAAAGCCAAAATACATGTTAAATATTTTAAGTATGCACCTTGCTTTCTTTCCTCTGCTTAGATTACCTGCTAAAGAGAAAGAGGGAAAACACAAATAGAACCATGTTCTATTTGTGAATACGCTGAAAGTATACCTTCCCATCATTCTTAAAATATCCTCTAAAACATCATTTCCCAATAGGGGAGGAGGGAGGAATAAAAAGTCATGAAATAACAATGCAGAGAAGGGCAGCACCTTTGAGACCCAGCACCAACTCCAACCATTCAAATCCAGTTACCAAAAGCTTTTGCTCAACTGCCCAGTGTGACCCTCGTGCTCCAAAGAAGATGCCGCCACTAGAAAACTGATGCTACCAACACAGTTTATAAGAGGGACGGGGATGTGAAATCAAATCTTGACATTTATTACCTTTTCATTTTGATATGACGCGACTGAGAATTGAAAATGCATTTCATTTTAACAGATGATTAAATACTAAATGTTTATCTATGTGCTTTACACTATGATTTAAACATCAATTTGCTGCAGATCCAAGTATTCAGTTTTTTGTTCAGTTATCCATTGAATGAGGCCATGACCACAATTGTAAGTACTTCCTGACAAGATTAAGTAATTGCAATGTTGATACAGATAACACAAAGTACAAAAAACTATTCAAGTACATGGTAAAAAAGAAATTATGCTTAATTTTGAGGACAAAGTCAGAAAGTATTAAACTGAGAAAATAAATTCAAATCAGTTGGACTTGTTACCCATGGAAGTAAAAAAGTGTTTTTCTGCTTAGGAATAATTTATGGAAGGCCCCTAAGGAATTGAGTGCACATTAGTTGCATGCATTGAACAGTTTTTCAACTGTAGGTCTCTCATTGAGCTGAAGCACTGACCAAATCTATACCAAGCTAGTTAAAACTAAATAACAAGAGAATAACCACCACTAGATCACAACAGCCCTCTGGAGGATCACGATATCGTCCCCTAAATGTCGCTTTCTGATTCTTATGCACTACTATTTTCCTTTGTTCACAAAACCACAATGGAAACTTATCACAATTAGTCAGAAGGAAAACAGTCAGGGCTRTATTTTCAGCTGGTATAAGTCAGCATGCTGTTAGTATGTTCAAAAACACTACAGCAATTAATAGCAGGACCAGATGAAACCTTTGAAGTGTAAGCTTACCCAGAAAAGGTTTGAGCACTGTTTGGGATACAGAAAAGAAAGATCAGATGAAAATTATGTGGTTTAACTGCAGTACAGCTTTATCTATATAATTCAAAAAATCAAGTTACTTCAGTGACGAGTGTCACAAGTCCATCCTTAAACAAGCAACCATGGGTCCTTTGCCTTCCTGCACCTCCAGAGCAGGTTCCCAGCCCACCACTGAGACCTTATCATTCCTCCCTTGTACAGCCTGGGGAGGAGCAGCAGTTCTTCCTTTGCAGTACAAAACAATTTGCAATCTCAAACCAATTCTCCATTTTCTTCATAGGATACTTTCCCCTCAGACCATAAGATTTATCAGAAAACTAGTCTAGCAGTGAACCAATACTGGCATTGAACATTTCCACAATCAAAAGTTGTATAGGGATAATTAGAGGTTTCTCCATCAACAAAAATGTGGCCTTTTCTGCCACTCCCCCAGAAATTCAGGTCATCTCCACCGGCCACTCGCACACGTAAAAAAAGATGGTTGATTATCTGCACACAGTCTCTGCCGGTTTATCCTTGTTTCTCAGCATTTGTTCAGTACCTCTCCAATAGAAGTTCATCCTGCTCTGTGTTCAGATTGCAACCCCAGTTCTGGTGTCCAAACTGATTTCCCACTCAACTGCACCAGTTATGGATTTTTCTAGTGCTCAGGAAAAAAAACTTATTTCCTCTGTTTTGTCTTTGTAAGCTTTTTGCAGTAAGAACTACAACCTAGCTGCTAGAAAAGTGAAAAATGCTCCCAATAAACTCAGTATGAAATTAAAATAATCACATGTGTAATACAAATATGCTAAGATGCCGTAAACCACAGACTTCTTGCCTAATTCCTTATCTCTGCCTTCATTTCACGACAAACTTCTAGCATGCAGACTGGGACTGCACTCTGTTCCATTTACAGGCAGTTCTCCTAATGAAGTCAACAGCCTCACATCTACCCTCACAACCAGTAAGCATTATCAAGGCAATTTCTCTACAGCTGCACAGCAGGCTACCTGTGGTAATGTCTGGTAATGATATAACTTTACCAACTTCATCACTACCACACATCTAAGTTTCCATGAAAATAGTCTATCCCTGCACATCCTTCCCAAAGTTATATTTGCCTCCATTCCACTTCCATATAATCTGTGTCAARATATCATTACATGAGAGTCTGCACCTGCATGAAACCAAAATCCAGAAAGTATTCTCTATGAAAGAAAGCAACTATGAGGCAGTGCTGCTGTTTCTCTAAAACTGCCCCTATATTAATTAATCTAAGGAATTAAATAGCCTCAAATTTCTTTTAGCTCTCTCTTAAAGCTGCCTGTAGGACAAGATCACATCTTCTGAGAGACACTTAATCATGACTTTGTGCTGGGACCATGATCAGTAATTTGCTGAGCTCTGCTCAGTTCTCCATACCTCACACAAGATCTGAAGCACTGGACCATGTCTCTGTTTCTTCCTGCTACAGCCTTTGCTCAGATCACACTGCCGTGCCTCTAACACAATTGCAACAGCACATAGCTCAGCTTCCTTGATGGCAGAGTAGYACCTCACACCCAAATGCAGCTGTGGGCTCCTTCCTTCACAGATATATTGCAGTAATGGCTACCACTACTCAAAGAMGGCATTCAGCATACCATTAGCTGCCTCTAGACAAAAAGTGCCTGTAGTGCTTCCTCTGCTGTAAGCTTCTCTCCCAAAAACTCCTTCCCAGATTTGCCACAGGGTACTAGGACAGTGGCAAAGCACAAGCTGGTCATAAATCTGAGTGGTCCTAACCCTCTGTCAGCCTAAACCAATTCACTCTCCTGCTCTCAAAAAAGCCACCACACTAATTAAGGGTTATCCTGCAGCTGGTATTGTAATTTAGAAGAATCAATGCATTGGAGAAGGCATCAACAGCCCTCAAAGTTTGGACAGTGACCACATAAGGTCAAACRGGTTTCTTTTTGCAAACTAATCTTGGATCAACCTTTAGTCTGGCACAGGGATCATCATTCTAAGCCAATAGCTAGCATCTGGAATTTTATTAACCTAATCTAAGAACACATTCTAGATGCAACAAGCAACCCTCTGAAGCCACAGCACCTTAAGCATATGCTTAAATCTAACTCCTACTTGTTAGTGTGATCAAGTAAGCCTTTTGATAGCAATGTAATGCTGCCAAACACGTACAGCAGTAGGAATGGGGAAGATCAGCTCTTGAACCACCTTATTCGTGGACCAACAAGACCAAAATCAATGCAAGATGTAAACCTTCTTGTGCTTCACGCTACCTTCGTCTTTTAAAGCATCATCTGGAAACATTTTTACAAGTAACAAGTGCTTAAAGTGCAACAATACATAACCACTTAARGTATTGCACAAATAAACCAAAATGTATTTATATACACTCAAAGACTGTGCCAATAGAAATACCAGGTACAGCACAGCAGAAAACTGCAGCACAGGATCAATCCCAAGCTAAGCAGACAGCAGTCAAATCCTCGTATTTCCATAGTTGAAAAGCTGGTTCTGTCAAACAGTGCTCTCTTAACATCATATTCTATGTTCAAAATGAAGCTGTTCTAACTCAAAAGTGGGTTGACTTTTTGTAACATAAATCTTTTGTTAATGTTCATATAAATCAAGTATAGCTGAACAGATCCTTAAAGGATATGACCAAAAATTAATTTGCCACATTAGCTTCAGGTTAACAAATTCTTCTGCTTGGAGACAGCCATACATTACCTAATGCATTTTAAGGTTCTTTGCAGCACGGTGCTGTTCCTGAGTTTTGGAAAGAAACCTGTTGTGGCCTGAAAATTTTTGCTCAGAAAAAGCTGAGCTCAGTAGTTCTACTGTAAACAGGTGCTCAAACATAGTGCTTTTCTTCAATAATTTTCTAAATATCTGAAAGAAGTAAAACATGTTTTTAAGATCTTCAAAAGCAGAATATCTGTTACATATGTTACATCTGCATAGGCCAAGTATCCAAATCCTTACAGAACGTATAAGACTCATATTTTTAAATTGCAAGTGCATAATACGTAGTATTTTGGCTATATCACATAAACCAATATATGCTAAAGATTCTCCCCTTTCATCCATTGGGATATCCAAAWCATCAGAATCGTAGAGTTTTTGTTTCAATATTTAAACTAATTTAAAAGACATCCCACAATCACAATTCAGCACCATCTCACTATCTGTAAAGTAGAAAACTCATACAGAAAAAAGGGGGAAAAATGTTGCACTTCTTGAGCAGCCACCACCATTTTTTACCTGATAACAACTCACTTTTGTATTCTTCGTTCAAAGCTTTTTTGTATATTGACACAGTGTCCACTATAGTTCTATACACAAGCATAGGTCATTTGTGGACAGAAGTTGTTTTCTGTGATGAAAATAGAGAGCATYGGATTTGAGCGTTCTAATTTTTTACCACTCGTCCAAAAACAGTATATAATGTCTTACTATACCAAAAGGTGGAGACAGTGCAGTTAAGCTTTCCAGTGTAAGACCTGCACTGCTCTAATCATCAGATGAAATTTAGAAAGTAGTAATCTTAAATTAAGATCAAAAGGACAAGGAATTTAGCSATGATAAATAAACCTGTAGTAAAGTTTAAAGTTTCTTAACTTGATGGTCATTACAATTTTTATTTACTTCTCTTTTTGGTCATATGCCAAGAGAAAGGGTAGGGATATGTACAGAAGAACACACACACAAAAAAAGGCTTATTTACAAGTACTAACGTTATTTTTTTTTTAATGCTAATCTTGGCATTAGAATTTCCAGAGCACTTCTCAGTCACAGTACTATTGTCTTCAAGTATTCAATACCCAATCTGCAGTGTTTRTAAAGGATGTGACATACGGAAAACAGAGTTTAATTTTTTTTCCAGTAAAAATTCCCCTTTTCAGATAATTAATTCTTCCAATGAAATCACGGATACAATGAAGCAAAATCATTTTAATGAGCTCCCTAAATAGSCTGCACAAAACTGCATGCTAACAACTCATCTCAACATATGACCTTTGTGTCAAATAAGCACCTTCTCAGGGGCACAACATCCTTCCTGAATCAAATCAGATGTCTGTCTTATGGCCTTACAAAGTTACCTCACTTTCTTCAGAAAGACTAATCCAAGCTAACAGTCACCTCAATAATGTAATACAGGAGACAATACAGTTGTTGATTCAAACAGAACAAAGATCACCTTTTTTTTGGAGGAGAATTTGATGATATCCATTACAAACATTTGCTTTCCCTTGCAGCTCAAAAATGTTGAAACGTCGAGTTTTGCTGTTCTTCACATAAAGCCACCACTTTCCTAGGACAGCAAAATCTGCACAGGAGACTTCCAAATACGCTGCAGACTTCCAAGACAAAAGACTTCAAAATTTCCACACAGATCTATCCAGAACAGTTCAAGTGACAAAATAAAAAGCCCCCTGATAATCATCCCCTGTGTATCACTGAAAACGGGGAGTTATCTTCACCCAATTATTCCATTTTCTCACAGCCACCAGAAAAAACTGTAACGGCATCACAGGGAAATGCACCTGCAATACTACACACATCCCACTTACTTCTGCTTTCAAAACACTCAGAGTCCTTCCAGGTGAGCAGAAATTGGCAACACAAAGTCTCCCTAGTTCATCATCCACTCATTTCAGAAAGTACCAAATGCTGCTAAATGTAGCAGAGACCACTGATTAGATCAGCTTTGAAGAGGAAGTCAAAAAAGGCACACAAAGATACACACTTATTTCAAGTGCAGTCAGAATCAATAGAAATGYACGTCCAAGGAAAGAACCAGAGGAAATGCACTAGAATCTCCTAAAACTTGTTATATAACCTCCAGATTTTCAATTTTTGAAAATTTAAGAAGGTCTCTATATTTTAAATTTTAAAATCAAAGAATTCTGACTGTTTCCAGAGCAAGGCATACATGTAACAATAGCAATTAAAAAATTCAATAGAAACTTCTAAGGGTCCAAGAAAGACTGCATTCATATAGCACTGTGATATTTTTGGATGAAAAGCACTTTCTAAGTATTCGCAAAACACTTCATTTTTAGAGCATTTATCAGATCCAGGACAKAAATTGCCAGGAAAGAAATACCATTTTCCCCATATACCAGTAAGTGCTGTGGTTTGTGGGAATTCTCCAAAYGACATGCTTTCATGCAAGATACAATTCTCACCAAGTACACCAATTAAAACTAGAGAAAAGCAAAAAGTAAAACGCAATTTTAATCCCTTTCTACTGTTGGCTGTAGCACCCTCTTAAGTAAAGTGGATCACACTGGAATTCATCAGAGAAGTACACAGGCAGTATCACTGACACCAGAAAAAAATGTTGGAAGTCTTAACTTTTTCCTGAACTTTGGCAGCAAAAGATAAAAGCAGTTGTAACTCCTGCTACTTGTAAATTGGCTCTTGTAAATTTTACCCTGGAAACCTGGTCCTAGAAGCCCTATCTCCTCCTTCAAAAACATAAAGGGTATGAATTTCCTAGAGAGCTACTCTGGTGTTTAATATTTGTGAAGACTTACTAAATTTCCATCAAYCTTTGCTCAAAATTGAATCCAAAAGAGGGGGCTTTGTTGGCCTCTTGCTTTAAACTACCATTTCCTACAGAAAGGAAGAAGAAGCCTCTACCATCACAGCCTGGGACACGTTTGTCATCTAATCCTACTGTATTTATCATCAGTTAAATTATCAAGAAAAGAATACATGCAGTAATTGGTGTATTTATGGACATGCTTCTCACTTTTRTGCACCCTGTTTCCCTTATCTGCTGCCTCTTCAAGAAGTTCAGCTGAAAAGAGCTGCTTGAATTTTTGGCTGAACAGACTTAAAGACTTTGGATTTTTTGTGCGA
The DNA here is from genome assembly GCA_003546035.1 of Mixornis gularis. Lineage (NCBI taxonomy): Eukaryota > Metazoa > Chordata > Aves > Passeriformes > Timaliidae > Mixornis > Mixornis gularis. The sequence goes on from QVAJ01000203.1 coordinate 294,077, forward strand.
TRGGTTAACAAAGTTTTCAGAAAATACAAAGTGCCCATACGCTTCCAAAGAAAAGGAGACGTTAATAAAAACAAAAGCATTCTGATGACCCCTGGTGGCCACTTCATACAAGGAAATAATCGCACTCCATCTGAGAAAAGCAGATCGAGCGGGAAAGTGTTACATGTTCTATTGGTGAGAGGTAGCTACAGAAAGGACATCTGATATTATTCAATTAGAATATTTATTAGAATGTACATATTTACGTGTCTTTCTATATCAAATTACTATATTACGGTAGACACACAAACATACTCAAAAATTTAACTATCGGAAACAAACCCTGTTTTTCTCTTCAATGAAATAGAGGTGAGCACACTGGAAGTATTTCAGCTCAATCCTACAAGACATACAAAAAGGACTTTTTTTCAGTTTTGATTTTCCAGCTGGGTTGCTCACATAAAGCAGAGGGTGTTGGGGAGAAGCACGGTGGAAGCAGGGGGTGCCTCACACCAGGGTGCACTCAAAAGGGCTCTGTGTAATAGATGATGTCCCAAATCCCTGCAGCACAGGCAGTTCTCAAGCACAGTTTAGCAAAGTAAACAAACCAGCCCTTCCTTCTTTCTATTTATATATTTATATTGGACTTCTACCAAAAAGAAATTAATATCCATCATTAGGAATCAGTATAAAAAGGTGATAGCTGCACATAGACCTCAGCTATGGAGAAGGTAAACCCGTAATGTGCAGAGGAAAAGCTGCATGACAAATCACGTTTTCTCCTTAATGCTTTCCTGTAATACATGCAAGCAATCACAACAGTGCTGCCATGTCCTCTGCAACACAGAGAGGGATTTCTTCTCCCCAATAACTTAGATKATCAATACTGTGACTTAAACCATGTATAGCAGTGCAAAGCCTGGCTTCCTCCAGAAGTAACTTACCTGCGTTCAGGTGAACAAACCCATCCTTYAGCTATAGCCACCACAGAACTTTTAATGCTACATGGTTCTGTACTGAGAACAGTTCAGGGGTTACAACTGATCTTTACTCTAATTTCCATCAGTGACACATCTGTCTGTGTKAAGAGATAGAAACCAACATAAGACAGCAATGGGAGGCGTACCAGTGTGACAGTGGCAGCATGAGTCCAAGCACTGGTAATAGGGGATGATGAAAAAATTATTCATGACTTCTGTGGTGCCTGTGATAGCAGTCAAGGGATACCACTATGGCACACCATGGAGCCTTTTCCTTTCCCCATYCTTAAGCCCTTCACTAGATGAACTAAGCCATGCAGCTACAAAAGCCTCCTTCACTTCAGCTGAGGACCAAAAAGGGGGCTGAAGGCCAAGCAGGCTCTCACTTTTCCCCAGCAAAACACTTGGTCAGCAGGTGGAGAGTGAAAGTGAATGAGGGAGAAGGCACTGCTGTCCCAGAGAGAGAGGCCAGAGGATGCCAGAGCAGCTTCCACCTCCTAATGCAGCTCATATGGTGAAACCACATCTTCCTAGAATGGGTCTTAGGCAGATAGAACTGAAGGGGGGAAGGAATTRAAGACAAGGAAAAGCCTCTTGCAGATACCACCATCACTTACAAAATAAAACCCCCATTTACTAGCCCAAAGCATTCACACTTACTGATAGTTTGGCAACAAATACCATCAAGGTTTCAAATGCTGCTGCTCGTTAACAGTATCCATTGCCCTCCGTGTCTATTTATTTCAATACAACAAATCTGGTGCTTACCTAAATCAGTCCCTGAAACTCAGCTCTCTTGCAGAACCAGCAATATGCCTATATGCACAGTGGTAGCATGATTTGTGTGAGGCACACATGTTCGACTGCATTCCCAAACAAGGAATCACCTGACAATTAACATTTTCATCTCCCCTGCAGGAGTGGTGCATGGGGTGTAGCAACACGGAACAGTTGCACTGGGGACCACTTCCCTAATACCTGCAAAAATTGTGAAGCTTCACTCTGAAAGAGCTGCACCTTGCTTACTGGGTATCTTTAGCATGCAAAACCCTTTCCCTATTTTGAAGCACACTGTTTTAACAGCTACACAAGACTGCAACGCATTTCCTCCAGCTGTTGGTTGATKGAGGAGGTATGACTGACACTGAAGAAGGCTTCAAGCATCAGCACCTTATCACCTTATCTACATTTTCTAYGTAGCCTCCCATGGGCAGAGCTCCACGCAGCTCTGGCTCTTTCTCCTTCTCTCTTCATTCTGCAGTTCTGGCTCACTCCTTCCTGTCCCTAACAGAGCCACCTAACCCTGTCTGTCCTTTGTACAACATCCTACCCTTTCTGTCCCTCACRCAATCTCCTGCCCCCTCCTTCTCACAGCACAGCCAGTGGACTCCAACTAACCACTCTACCATCTAACTCACTCTTTACCACACCCGTACCTGTGAGGGCAAGGCTGTTCCCACTCCTTGGTAATTAACACCGCTGCAATATATCGGGGGCAAGATTGCCTTCAGCACTATTTCTATCTGTCCTCCCACAGYTGGTTTATCAAATTGAACTCCGATCTTCAGTCAGCACCAAAATGTCAAACTGCTCCCTGGGAAATATCAGCAACAGAGCCCAAGGTGTGGGGAGTCTCTCCCTCCCACCAGAGCCCAGCAGCCACACAGAGCCAGTGCTAACCCCACCATCATCTGGCGTGATCAGGGTGGCACCACAGCCCTCYCCTTCCACAGACTAGGAAGATGTGACTGGTCAACCTGGTGGCCCTGGGCATGGCCTTCTGCTCCCCAAGGCCCTCCTGGACAGGGAGAGCAGATGCTGCCGGACCCTGCTCAGACAAAGTTCCTGGGCATCACAGGAGGTCACAGAAAGACCATGCACTGCTTGCCTGGGCAAGGGGACCTTGGGAGTTGGGGCAGAACTGCAAGTTGATCRCAGAGACTCTGTATTCCCTCAGAGAAATCACTCTTTCTCTCAGGGAWACTTTAGGAGAGTGTTATTACAAAAAATACTACTAATTCCCTGAAAAACACCAAGCTGAAATCAATCCCAGAAACTTTCCCAAGATCAATAGGTTTTAATGAACACAGAAAACATATACAGTAGCAACCACGGGCAAGTACCCGGAGACCAAGCTAGAGTAATAAATTGCACCTGCTTCAACACTTTCCTGGCAGGAAAAAATTGACATATCACTAAACAGGCTGTTGCTCAGCTCAAACACCCACAGGATCTGAGGGACCACGAGATGGGTGACCCACATGGTGACTTATCACAGCAAAACACAGCCAGGACACAATGCCAGATCTCTCCCCCACAGAAGGGCTGGGTCTTGGCAGCTCTCAGCTGACAGAGCAGCCCAGACCACAGAGTCAGTCCCTCTGAGCAATGTGGGCACAGAAAGCGACTGCMGGTCAAAGGGGCTGCTTCCTACACTAGAGGGTGCTGGTACAGCCTGTTTMTCTCTCAGAGGGTAAAAAGAATATTTAGTCATCTGTTTCAGTCATCAACAGTCACTTTCCTAGTATTCACCCTGGGAAAAACTTTAATAAGTTACCTCTTTTCCTAGCTGTTATCCTTGATGGAAAAGAGACAACAGTGTAAAATCAAACCTTACAGTTAACAGAGCAGAAATGTTGGTTTATGTCTTTTACAGTGAAACCTAACATTAGGTGTGCTGTTCCATCATGAATTTTCCAAAAGACTTGAGCATCACATCCTATTTTTTCATRAGCTATGATTCAGACTTTCACTTTCTGGTAAATTTCCTGAGTATTTGATAATCAAATGCAACTTCTGTTTTGTCAGCTAAGCAGCCTTCCTCATTCTAAAGCACCAAATTCTTTTTACACAAAACAGGAAAGGAATTCACTTCTAACAGTGACCCTGCAATTCCATTTTACAATTTAAAATACAACTCCATTTTACAAGTTAAAATTTTGGAGCAAATGCACCACTTTTCCAGAATTTAATATCTGATATTATTTCCATATACTAAACAATTCAGAAGATTTTACTGTTTGAACACCCGTAACAGCACAAATCATAGCAATGTAAATATCCAAAGGATCTTATTACAACCATTACACTTTTCTCATCAATCTCATTCTGTATGACTGTGTTAAAGACATCCAAGTATTCTTAGGTGCATATACAATGCAAAAAATAAATTAATACCCCTTTTAATGAATCCCTCACAAAAGTCTCCCTCTCCCCAAATCATAGAATTGTTTAGGTTAGGAAAGATTATGTTCATCAAKTTGAACTGTTAACCCAGCACTACCAAGTTCACCACTAAAAACCATGTCAAGTGCCACATCCACATGTCTTTTAAATCCCTTCAGGGATACTAAATTCCACCACTTCCATGGGGAGCCTGTTTCAGGGCATAACAACCCTCCCAGTAAAGGAATTTTTTGTAAATCCAATCTAAACCTCCCYCAGTGCAACCTGAGGCCATTTCACTTGGTACAAGAGACCAACCCCCACCTGGCCACAACTTCCTTTCAGGTACTTGTAGAGAGTGATAAGGTCTCCCTTGAGCCTCCTTTTCTCAGGCTACACAACCCCAGCTCCTCCTAAGACTTGTGCTCYGGACCTTTCAACAGCTCCATTGCCCTTCTCTGGACACAGCACTTCAATGTCATTGTTGATGTGAGTGGACCAAATCTGAACACAGGATTGATTCAAGGTGCAGCCTCAGCAGTGCTGAGCTCAGGAAGACAATCCCTGCCCTGCTCCTGGCTGGTCACAATAYGCCCCATACAGGCCAGGTCACCATTGGCCTCCTTGGCCACCTGGGCACACACTGGCTCAYRTTCAGCCACTGTCARTCAGCACYCCCAGRTCCTTTTCCACCAGCAGCTTTCCAGSCACTCTGCCCCAGYCTGCAGCATTGCCTGGGGTTRTTGTGACCCAAGGGCAGGACCCAGCACTTGGCCTTGTTGAAMYTCACACMATTGGCYCCARCCCMTTGATCCAGCCTGTCCAGATCCCTCTGCAGAGCMTTCCTGCCCTCCAGCAGAGCAACATTCCTGCCCAACTTTGTGCTGTCTACAAAATGACTGAGAGTGCAMTTGATCCTCTTGTCCAGATCACTGATAAAGATATTAAATAGAACTGGTCCCARTRCTGAGCCCTGGGGAGCACCAYCTGTGACCAGCCATCAGCCGGATGTAATTCCATTCACCACCACTCTTTGGGCCCTGCCGTCAAGCCAGCTTTTTASTCAGGCATCCTCATGTCACTATCTGTGTTTTAAATTACTCGAATAGCTATTAACATCTAAATTCAACTGAATTCACTGGGAATTTGAAAATCRAGATATTTCTTTAGGTGCTTAAAAAGGATTTGTAAAGTAATGCCATATATCCAGATTTCACTATTTTATCTACAAAACTTGTTATTCAGAATTATATAAAATGACGTAAGCCCACTTCTTTTTAATTAAAATTAGTTTATATTTTGAAAACTCAACAATTAACCATGTTTAGTTGCATTAATAACTCACGCTCCAGAATGCTTCAAAAGAAAAATTAAATTAGATTAGATTATTTTTAATAACTTGTAGACCTTAAAAGTTCCCCATTATAAATGAAAGGACTAGAGAATAAAGGTAGCAAATGCACACATTCAATGCTATTAAAAGGCAGACACATAAGATCTCATGTATCTTGTGCCATTTGTAAAAAGGTTGTTTTATTATCAGTGTAACTAATCACAATGAAGACATCTCTTACAATCAAAGACATTATAATGAATTTTCTTTACAGCTACARAGAAATGGGATTTGCTGTTCCATATCAAACTAGAACAGGCTGTATAAATTTTTCTTCATATTTATTATTAAATGTAACTTTTATCTATAAAATCAGCCATGAAATATTAAAAACTGAAACAACAGAATTTATACCCTTTACTTAATTTAGTTTAAACGGTCTATTCACTAAAGAGAGGAGAAAAAAGGTTATGTATGTATTATAATGTGCCCTCCCCTCTCCCCTATAAGTGTTTCCACTATAAATCACCTAGTTTTTGGAATTTATAACTCAGCTGTAAAAATCCACTTCATATGTAAAAGTTGGTATACTTTTCCTTTTACAAATTAAAAAAAAAAAAAAATCTGTTTCAGGAGGAAGGCAAGAAAGAATGTGAGAGGAGAGAAGGGAAAATGCAWTTAGATTAAGAATTTTAACCCTTGGCCAGTTCAATCAGTTGTTATGAGCCATCTGTTGTAATTCAGACCCATCTTCCTACCCCATCCCCTGAAGAACCATTGGTCAGCTGGCTGCATCAGAGCCCCTGGGCAGATGGGAGCCAGGAACTGGCCTCCAGCTGCTGCTGACCTGCCAAGTTCAGGCTATCTTATTCTACTGCTATCTCCTGAAGTCAGCTATACAACTGGGAATTGGACAAATGGAAAATAAGTGAGAATAGCAAAGAGCATTAAAATCACCTGTGTCAGAGAAGAGGCAAGACAAAACATACCAGCACATCTTAAAAATGACAGATAGACAAAACAGCCTGTAAAAAAATGGTTCTCACAAGAAAAAGATATAAGACTTGAGAATTCAGGAACTGGAGATTGGACAACATATACTGCAACGAAAACTGAACAGAAAAATAAGGGCAGATAAAAACCATCAGAAGTTCACAGAAGGATTAAAAGGGTTATATTCAAGACAGCGTGGAAAACAATTCATATGTAAGATGGCAGATTCCAAAATGAAGCATGAAATAAGGCAACAAGAGACAAGCAACCTATGATCTTAAGGTGCAAGCTACAACCTACAYTATTTCCTGCTAGCAATATCCTACTTTCAGCTTTTTCCTGGAGCACAACGAAATTTGCCTAAGAAGCAGCAAAGGACTAAAACCTTGCATTGGTTGTTGTGGTGGAGCTGGCGAGTTGGATGAGCTGGCAGGAGCAACAACCAAGGTACACCAGGTAGATGCCTGCCCACACTGTCTCAGGGGCACCAGGGAACATGGCAAAAACCTGAAGTCCAGAGATGCTCCCATRTGCCTCAGGTGATGCTGCATTCTTGCTTAGAGGAAACCACCAAGACCATGTGTTCAAACATAGCCTTTATGTAGTCTTCAGCTAAGTTTATTCATCAGAAAAGTCTCTTTCTTGGCAATTCTTTAACTGCAGCCCATGAGGACTATGTACATATATTACAACCAATTTCCACAATACAAATAAGTAACATTATAAATTCATTGGTTCTCTACCCTGATTCAGGCATGAAGTAGTCACAGTTTTAAAAAATAACCTTCATGGGAACATCTTTTAGTGGACTAAATTAATCTGGCATACAGGGACAGCAGAAGATATTTCCAAAATATGCATAAAAAACCAAACACGGTAGAAAGACATTACCTACACATCCTCCTGCCACGCACTCGAAAAAGGTACATGAGCAAAAAGAACTACAAAGTATGAATTTTAMGGATCTATTAGACATTGATATCATTCATTATTTTGATATAGCTTGATTYGCAATAGAGACAAAAAATGAGGAACAACAGAAAGAATGAGAAAATTGGTGCTCTAAGGCAAACGTATCCTTAAAACAACTCAAAGAGCAAAGGCTGCAAATGTAAAATCAGTTACTAGTTTATGGAATTTATGTCAGATCAMCAACCAGAAAAAAGAAGGGAAAGGTTGAACCAAGCAGCAAGGGTCCTCTAAGGGATTGRATGGTCCCATGGCACAAAAATCTGCACTCGATTCCCAAAATTCAACAGTCAGAAATCACTCATGTCCGTATCCACCTGATATGTTAGCCACTACTGTACTGCTCAATGTCAAGATTTAAAATGCCTGAATCAGAAGGTGAGACCTGGAGTTTTAGGTACTGATATCTCACATCTGATTCAGAGAGGGAACAAAAAAATTCAGTTCCTTCTCAACCAGCATGAGACAACCCCAAAGCTGGAGAAAAACAGTGAGCACAAGCCCTAAGCCCAGAAAACAAGAGCTGCTAAATCTGGCAACCTGGAAAAAAGACACTGACTCTGCAGAGCTGCTAGCATATCAYTTACTGCCCACAAACCTGGGAAGTCTGGTTCTTGTACCCAGGGCACACCTGCAGTGCAAGCACCCCGAAGCAGGCACCCAAGCAAAGCCTCCTACTCCTCCAAACCTACTGTAGCTGCTCCATAACTTAGTGTCCACCAGTCCCAAAACCAGAGCCTGTTCAGGCCTGCACATCTCATGCAGGGACTAGGAATCTTTTATGAATTGTCACTAAAATCCACATTCACTCTAGGAACAGTTTTATGCTTCATGTCAAAAAATGCAGACTATGAGATTATTTCATTTGAATTCACTGTTTTTATTAGAATTTATGATCAAAGTGTATYCATTAAAAAATATGTATTGAACAAACACGAGAAAACATTTATTAATTGTTCTACCTGGCAGCTCGTATTTAGTGGAAGGTCACCAAAAAATTATTAGGAGTGCTTTTAAGAATGATTCAAACAAACATTTCTAGAAGCAAAAGCTCAACAATATGGTTTTTAAGAATAAAGCAAATTCTAGTAATTTTACAAATTACTAGAATTTGGGGGCATACTACTCCTCAAAATGTGCCTTTAAATTACCCCTATTTGGAATGACTGGCATGCCTGTATTAGCCACACATTTTAACATTGCTTTATCCAGTCAGCTCCSTAAATCATTAAAAATATACACGCCTGAGCTTCAGTTTGACCTGCAGTGACTCCTATACGTACTCTGAAAATTAACACAAGCATTGAATGCTACTAATCTTCAACTTGTAATAACTGATCAAAGAATACTGCCCTGTAATTCACAACAAACTAAAATCATAGCRCTGAACTGTGCATTTTCAAACAAGTGGTTTATAGCTCTAGATTTAAAATGCAAAGTTTCCATTATATTTAATAATTAAAATGCATGCTGTGTTATGGTTACATTTGGTGACTGGATTAGTAGTACCCCAACTGAGTTAAACAATGCCTTTTTCCTATTAGAGTTCACATTACCATATTGTGTATTTGTTTAAGAAAAGGAAGAAAAAAAGCMCAGCAAGGAAGAGGGAATAAAAAAGAAATATGAATATCAAACATACTGAAAGACAGTGAGGACCAAGACAGAAAGAAGACCTGGTATCAGCAAAATATATGCTAGCTGAAAGCAGAAAAGCTGAAATATCTGTGCATTTAAAATATGAAAACTTTTAATAAAAAGAATATTCTCCCTTTGTCAATATGGGTTCTCATTCAAAGTAAAGGGAATAAAGCTCAGTTTGTTTTCCTATATGCAGTTGCTACAAACTGAGGGAATACAGACATCACTGTCAAAGAGCAGACTCTTTCAGGCTGTCAACTTCTTAATCAGGGTCTGACTTCACTGGAAAGTGTGAAATTATGTAATTATTTATGCTTTGCAATTCTGACGGTTTAAACAAATCCAGCACTATGAACATCATCTTTTATAATGCAAAATTCCTACKGCGATTTTGTTTTAGAGAATATACTTTTTTTCCCCCTGTGCTTTCTAGGTGGTTTATTCAAACAAAATTTAAATATTATGTGAAGTATTTCTTTTCTGCCAAAACAGATCCCATAGAGCTCTAGAAACATAACTTACAAGGATGAGAAATAATTGAAAAATAAAGTAAAACTTAAATCATGGCCACAGTGACTTCAACTGAAGTTTTCTCAGCACTGTCAGTTATATTGCCACCCAAAACTCTCTAATAGCAAGACTAAAGACCTTTGAGTACTTACAACAAATGTAAATAATAAAATATTGTTTGATCCCATAAAAAGGCATACTCCTTACAGTCCTGCACTTCCACGCAACATTTAAGTACAAACTTCAGAGATTTTGTTTTCATTTCAAGTATATTTTAATTATCTTGGGTACCAGCAGCAGATACAAARACAAGTTTGTGTGCCTGAAAGCTCACCTACTTCTCCCTCTATTGTAGCTGGCCTAATATATTGCCCCTGCCTGTAAGTCACCTCCTCAGAACCCCACCCCCTAGAGGGTAAATACCCCCAGCACACAAAATACACAGGTACGCATTCTCTGAAATAAAACTTTATTTAACACTCCCCCCGAAAATACACTACTGAAATCAGCAACATCTAAATTCATGATGATGTAAATAAAGAAAAAGAGAAAGCATTCCTGCAAGTCAACCTCCACCAGCAAAGTTCAGCTCGTTATTTACCTGGAAATGAAACCTGAATGGCCTGACCAGAGCTAGCAAAATGCACTGTCAGGTTTTCACTTGTCCTCTCCAAACACCTTCTGCACCCAAGGACCTTGTGCCCAGGAAGGATTCTTGTGGTTTGACAGAAGAAGCTCCTTGTATCTCATCAGATGTCTGCTCCAGAGCAGCTGAAGGTCAATGCSAGACCTTTGTCAACTTTCTCTTCAGTCTCTTCCTCCCCCTCCCTCCTCAGGTTGCCATCCCTGTTGCAAACTCTTTGGGTGACACAAAGGAAAGGAGACAAGGAACAAAGACTATATACAACCCTCTGCAGGTATCTGAGGCACTCACAAAGAYGCCAAAGCAACACTTGTCAAGAATTTCTGAGCTACCTAGATTTAGAATGGCACTCAAATTCACAAGTCTGCATTTTTGACACTCAAAGTCTAGTGAGAAACAACAAAAGAAAAAAAAGAGCAGTTTTTTTCATATAATGTATCTGCCAAGTTCCCAGTACCAAGTAACAACACCGTATTATAAAACCTCTGCTCAAGAACCAACCTGTTTTTTGAGGTAGGATTTTGACAAAAAAATATATATAATCCAATTTTATTTCTTTGGTTTTGTATACAAAAATTATGAAATGGAGAGCTTGGGTCAGGTTCTGATTTTGATCATTCTGACACAAATTGAAAAAATTCTGTTCAACTAAATGGAAATATTCCCATTTATAGTCAGGTAAATAACATCAAATTCTAGTCCCAGGTTTTCTTTCCTTCCTGATTAAATTACATTAATGTACACTCAAAACGAAGCAACTACTGCTATCCCTGCTGTTTTTTTCCAGAAGAATAACTTATCTGTTAAGAAATACTACTTGGACATAAACATAAAGTCATAAGGGCTCTTTACAAGTCTGCCACCTATCTGAAGCCTTGCAACAAAGAGGCTTTTAGCAGTATCATAGTACATGGACACCAACGTATCATCCAACATATCATCCTAAATGTAGGGCAGAAGTCAACCTGCTTCTGTGAGGACCTATAGGCCATAGTTTCTTCCTAAAATACTTTTTATTAACCTGATGTGTATATGAGACAGCAAAAACCACAACACTCAGTATTCTTACACAGAATGTACCAGAAAAAGGCTCAACAACTAAATATTGTGTCTTCACATTCTTGCTAAAAGGTTTGACATAGTATTCATTGCCATRTTACTCCTAATTAGCAGTTTAAGCTTGTTAACAAGAACAGTTCATTTAAGGTAAACAGGAATTATCTTTCCATTGTATAGGTAAGACTTGTAAATAGGACAGCTGATAAATTCTAAGATGAGAGCAACTAGGAAACTATTCATTAAGGCTTGGGTTATAAATTCAAAACATGAAGCATAACATGCTTAAAGAAGAAGGTTTTATTTTTAAAAGCATTCATTAGGCTCTCATCTTCAAGACTCAGACTTGTAAATAATTTAAAATGAAAATGCGAACAACAGGCAGGGAAAAAAAAAACAAATGCAATTCAAATCAGTCCATTGTTGTACCAATAAAACTCAGAACAATAGAAACTAAGTTGGCAGATTTTGAAGACAACATCCAGAAAACATCTTTATGTACTGTATCTTTGAACTTACATGTTGTGCTAGCACTGGCTCCAATCAAAAAAAAAAAAATTTAACTCTGACTTGTAACAGCCAGGCTTTGCCCAGTAAAGGATACATATGCTKATCTAGTAATTTTTGGTATTCATTGCACTTTATTCTGGAGATGCCAATGCAAACAAAAAAACCCCAAGCTGCAGTTTATCAATGCTTTTAGATTTTATATTTATCCATTCTGACTTTCAGAAATATATATCCTATTAACAATTTATATGACACAACGCAAGAACTTCCCTTTAAAGATTAAGATAAACCTCAGTTTGCCTCACAGGGGGAGCATGGAAAGAAACAGCCTTTACTTCACTGGCACTGGAAATGKAAAGTGAAGAAGACAAAAGTAACAAATCAAACAAAAAACCAAAACACAAGGATCACTGCTGTCGTCACTGCGTATTCAGTGTTCCAAATCCAATGTCGATACATCCCTGCAGAAAGCATGTTACATACACATCAAGGAACCAGGAAAGTGCAACATTTTGCCTCCACTGAATGTATGGAGTTTGCTACCCTTTTCTCAAGGACTTGGAACCATCCAACTTAAATATTCAATGTCACTAAAACATTCAATGGAAGACAAGCACACAACAGGAATTTCTTTCTCCATGCTAAAAGACCACATGGCATTGCAAAATGAAAAAGTGCCRTATTCCTATGCCATGGCTCTTGTGCAGGAAGATGTGCACAGATGCTGGCTATCCCAGGAATGTCAAGACATGCTCCTCAGAAGCCTTCCACGTAGTGGCTGCACCCCATGCACCAGAAACCTGACATCTCTCAGTCACACAGGACTTCCTGCACAGCTGCAGAACAYTGAGCAGAAAACCTTGGCACACCCAGTGAGCTCTGGGCATCCAGCAGGATGTGACTCAGCCACAGCACACACAGCCAGCACAGGGCTTTCCAGAGGCACCAACCCTCCAAGAGCAGCAAGTCTGATGCTTCCACACGTGAACCTAGATGGAAAGGTCACCCCCGTCCATGCTTCCCCCTTCAACACMGAAGTGGGTGATGCAAACATGCTTCACACGCCACCAGTACAGGTAAATTAAGTCTCCTCCTGATTAGGGGTCTTAAAGCATGAACTATCTCATGTTCATACAAATGTTTACAGCAAACATTTAAATAAATCCAATCTAATCCACTGAATGGAAACAGGTAAAGGTCACAGGCTCTTCCAGAGTGAGCCCAAGCTTGAAAACCTGATTAAAGAGAGAACTCACATATATAAAGCTATATCAGAGCTCTTGAGACTATCCAAATGGCAACACAACAATCTGTCTTTGATTAAATTAGAATTCTTGTCAGCACCTCCACACTTTTCAAACTTCTTGCTGGAATGTTTCCTACAGAAAAGTTTATATACCAGGTAACTGTATGGATTCCACAAAAAAAGTATCACATGAAACAATGATTTCCATACAAAATGATGACTTTGTGTTACTATTCTGGTAAGTTTTGTTAACCCTTGTAATTCCAGTGGATTTTAACATTTATATATATTTTCTATGTCTTGCTACYTGTATTTTTGAGAAAAATTCTTGAAGTTCCAAAGATGGGGCTAAGGACAGCAAGAAGCTTTATAACTACAAGGAGACAAASAAGTAACAGCTAGAAAAGCATCTATATAGGCACTTGTAGCAAAATAGTAACCTACAGAGATGTATACATTCAGATCTATTCACTGAAATACTGTGTACCCTAACTCCGCACACCTCCCCCCAGACCACTGCATACATCACACACACTAACAACTTATATGTCTAGACTCAGAAAGGCAGAGGCAATTAAAATTTATGCCTGTACTACTAAGGATCAAAAAACCCTAAGAACACTCACAGCCTCACAGTGTCACTTAAACAAAACCCATACAGTAGTTCAGTAGTAGGCCAGACTACTGAGAAAAAAATGTCAGCCTCTTGTAGAACGAGCAAACAAAAAAAACCAAACCAAACCAAAACAAAACAAAACAAAAAAAATTAGCTATCAACAACTCAGCTAACACAGGACTAAAAAGCAGTCACAATCATACATTTTACTTTTGGAGCACCATTAGTGCCTGTTTCTAAAAGGCACTTAGGTAATTTCTTTGTAAGGATGTGTGTGGATTGGGTAGTACGTATGGTAGTTTTCCTTTCCATACTGAGGAAAAAAGGATAGCTAGGTTTCTTTCTGCTATAAAGCTTTAGATTGCTGACATAAGTTTGGGACACAACTTTCTTTCATCTTCACATGTTGAAGAACTGAGATTAAGTAAAATATGAAAACTTCCACATATATTTAACATGAACACCTACAATGGGCTACAGACTCTTCTGTCACTCCTGACTCTTCTCTRGCAGATGGCAAACAGGACTAATGGCATTCACAAATGCAGAGCGGGAAAGCATGTATGATTTYCCTGTTTTAAACATATAACTCCTTTCTGCAAAGCAAGAAGTCACCTTTGGAATTTCTGCAGGTKAAAAATGGGAAATTACAAGAATATCTTTAAATTTTTTGCTTTTTACTAGTTTTATACACGCATGCTAATAAACAATCTCAGTTTATGTGTTAACACAGCCCATAATGACCAAAAAATTTAAAAATTCCAGTGTAGCAGTAGGCATAGGCGTATTTAAACTTTCATACGTGTTTGTGTAACCATGTAAGAATGTCCACTGCAAAAGCAAACAGACCAARGATAAAATCACTCTAATGTTACTGGAGAGATTTTGCATGAACTTTGACACCACAAGCCAGGCAAGATTTAAGCAGTTTGCAATGTCAGGTCCCATGCAACCCTACTCCTAATTCATTCTCTCCAAGACACCCATGGACAACCCTATGCCTGTTAGTACTAAACAYTGCACTTGCCTGAGAGATGTTGGCCAATTCTCCCAGGCAACCAGCAACAGGACAATACAAGCCTTAAGCTGCACCAGGAGGAGTTTAGGCTGCACATGAGGAAGTTTCTTCACACAAAGGGTGATTAGACATTAGAATGGACTGCCCAGAGAGGTGATGGAGTCACTATCCCTGGAGGTGTTTAAGGAAAGACTGGACTTTGCACTTAGTGCCATGGTCTAACTGACATGGTGGTGTTGGGTCAGAGAYTGGACTTGATCTCAAAGGTCTTTTGAGAAAGAATCTAGTTGATTCTGTGATCACAGGTGCTCATTTCCTTCATGCCTTTGTGTCCACCAAGAACTGTTGTCATTGTTTCTGCTCCTTCCACTCCTGTTGSACGGGAGGAGCGGTGCCTCCATCCTTGGCTGCTGCTGGCCAGACACATTGCACTGGCTGGTTGTGCTACCCCAAGGCAGCAAGGCCAACACAAAGAGCTTTCTGGGGTAGAAGAACAACCACAAATTCTCTGCTGGGCAGCTGCTGACAATCTGTCAAAGTGAAAGCACCATTTCCATTTGGCTCCTCACGCAACACAGAGCACAGGAGAGAGACCATTCCACCGCACGTCTGGTTTTGTGAGCAGCTGAGGGAAACACAGCGACTACATCTGTTYAATCACATCATCTTGTCTCTCTCCCCAAGCTTTCAAAAGATTAAGTTATACTCCACATTTCAATCTAAAAGGTCAACTTTTTAGTATCTTGAACATTCACCATAATACTAAGGCATTAATTTCAATGAATGATCAGACCAGGTGTATCTGAAACCAATGTTTTTATTTGACTGATGGGCTCATCCATCCAATGAAGCCTTTCTGCTCTCCTGAGAAAGAGAGCATTTAAATTCTAAACCACATTAGGAAATTCAAACATAGGAGCCACCGAACAACTCCAGTTCAACCACGTTTCATGTGCCAGTCTGTCTGTAAATTGCATCTCATGCATAAAACCCCAACACTGTACACATTCAAAAAATAAAAAAAAACCCACAAAAAACAAACAAACAAACAAAAAACCAAAACAACCCCAGGCAAAGCGAAGCCACCCTATTCTAATGTTGTGCACACTAACAAGAAAATGCTGTTCTTCACTACAAAAGGTTGGGTTTAATGGAATACTGTGACTGACACCTCCTTCACATACATTCTATCTCCAATTAATGTTTTTCTATGAAGAGAGACAACACAGCTTAAGTTTTAAAAGCGTTTCTAACAAAGAAAACTCTCATGCAAATAAATTAGAAATCTTTGATGCTGTTACTATACAATAGTTCCTACAAAAGAATGATAGTAAAGGATTTAACTCAGGTCGTTTGAATTGTATTTCCCAAAATGCTAATAAAACTGACATGTTTGAACATACTGAAAAAGTCACAGTCCATCATCGTCCTGTCACATCAGTGCATTTGACTTTTTTTAAAATGTATGGATTATACAATTACTGCCAGGCTCCATATTTTATATATAAAAGCTACAATCTGATTACATGTCCATGCTGAAATAATTTATGAAATAAGGATGGAATGACTGCAATGTTACTTCCATGATGAATGTAACTTGCTGTGAATAGTGTAGGAGATTGCAAGAGAGACCCAACTGAAGCCTGTAATTGTCTTCATCTTTCATGAAGAGGTGTGACCTGGGAAAAATATAGATCCCAGCATCCAAACCTCCAGCCTCATACAAACATCTTGATTACTCATGTTCTGATATAGGAATGGARAATTTATAGTCTTCACATGCCACACCTTTGGGTTATTAAGGAGAGAATCACAGGGAATTACAAACTGTTTAAATTGTATGTTAGTCTGTTATGGTTTTTCACCACCMGAAAATCCACCACTGCCACTCTTACCCTTGCATTTTTGGGTTTCCATCATTTACTACTCCCTAGGTGTTACCATCRTGTTTGGTATCATACGGATGAGCACGAGCACGTGACAATGCCAAGGTCTTACAAGTCTGCATCAACACCACTACACAAAGAAGCAAAGAGGGCACAGGAAAACAGAAACAAAGCCTTTAACTTTATAAATTCTAAGATCACTACTAGCTACAGCGTTCAGATCACAAATGATTTTTCCTTCCTCCAACTAACATTAGATTTACTATTAATGTTGTGGTTCACAGGCCACACTAGTTATTCAAAGGAGCAAATGTAAATCTTTCATATGAACTCAAACTAAACAAGACAGAACACAGACTCATAGAAAGGGTAGGAAGGGACCTTAAAGATCACCTAGTTCCAACATCTTCCACAAGTGCCGGTTGCTCAGAGCCCCATCCAACCTGGCCTTGAACAATTGCAGGGATGGGGCATCCACAACTTCTCTGGGCAACCTGTGCCAGTGCCTTACCACCCTCACACTAAATTTTTTCTATGTAATGGACATATAGGTGATAACCTATCCCTCAAAGGCCATCTAAATTAGTAGTTTTGGTTTAATGACCTCTCCGCCTGAAGACACAYACCCCCTCAGAAGTGTACTAACACTGCTGCATTGTTTATGGGAACTTGCTTTCCCTGCCACAATTTGACAGGTTCCCTAAGAGTCTATTCTGGCTCCCCAGATCAGGCAAAACCACGTTGAAAATCAAAAGATTGTGAGAGCACAGGAGGTGCTCATTAATCAAGAGCCTGATCTCCAGAGGAAGGCACTAAATAAGGGTCTGAAGCACAAGTCCCAATAAGAATGGCTGAGGGAGGTGGGRYTGTTTAGCCTGGAGGAGGCTCAAGGGAGGCCTTACCACTCTCTACAACCACCTGAAAGTAGGATGAGGCCAGCTGGGGGTCAGCATCTTCTCCCAGGCAACCAGCGATAGGATGAGAAGACAAAAAGCCTTAAGCCGTGCCARGGGAAGTTTAGACTGGACATCAGGAAGAATTTTTTCACTGAAAGTGTGATTAGACTTTGTAATGGACTGCCCAGGGAAGTGACAGAGT
>QVAJ01000203.1:312257-328876 GCA_003546035.1 Mixornis gularis
CGCAGCCCCACCCGGCCGGGCCCCGCACGTGCGCACCGGCCCCAGGGAGCTGGGCGGAGGGCGGGGGGGGGGGACACAGGGAACGGGGGAGGAGCCCGGAGCACGCGCCAGCCGGAACCGCGCAACACGGTGGCGGATCGCGCGGGTCTCCACCCCGCCCGGTTCTCTCTCCGGTTCTCTCTCTGCCTCTCTCCGTCCCCACTGCCCTCGTCCATGCCCTCTCCTTTCCCTGCCGCCGCCCGCCTGCGGCAYAGCGGAAGGGAAGACCCCCACGGCCCCGGGGCCGGCTGCGGCAGCCAATGAGCGCAAGGGGTGCTCTTCCCGCCCTCGGCGTCCCGGCCAATCGGCGAGCTGCTAGGGACGAAGCAGGCACGGGATTGGCTCGGCTCGTGCGCCACAACCCGCCCGCCCACCAAAAAAAAAAAAAACGACGGCAGCGCAGAGGCCCAAAAAGCCCGAGGGGAGACGGCGATGCGCCGACCCCGTGAGCATCCCTCGCGAGGGCCGAGGCAGAGGCTCGCCTCGCGCCGCTGGGCGGCGAGACCGGGCGACCGCGCCGCGGCCGGCAGCGCTTACCGCGCGGGGGGAGCCGAGCGCCTCCGCTTGTGCTGAGCCGTGTCACCAGTGGCGCGCCGTAGATCCGCCGCGCTGCGTCACGCCCGGCGCGCAGGGGGCGGGGGCGAGGCGCGCCACGTGATGCGGCGGCGCCGGCGGGGTGGGAGCCGGTGCGGAGGCGCCGCTCGTGCCGCCGCGGGCGCGAGGGGCCGCGTGCCCAACAACCGTCGCCGCGCGCGCACGCTCTGGCCCCATGTTGCCTTGCCCTGACATCGTCGCTGGGTCCCGGCTTTGCCGGTCCCCGCATCCCGGGAAGGRATGGTCCCAAAGGCAAGGACGGAGCCCCGAGGGTTTTCCCGGGATGCGCGTGCCGGTGACGCCGCAGCTTCCCGTGCCTGCCGGGCGGACCAGAGCAGGCGGCGCTGGCAGGAGCCAGCGGGCGAGGTTTTGGGGCTTCCCGAAGCTGCCCGTTCCTTGGTGCGTGGCGCAGCGCGGTSTGCCTGTGGCCTCGGCCCCTGCGGCAGCCCCCGCGCTGGGTTGCGCCGGTGTCACCTTGGGCCGCACAGGGCTGGGCATAAAGCTGTGCTCACATCCTCACCCTGCATCGCACTGCAGCGAGATTTGGATGTGGTCCGTTGGGAAACCCGTTCTGGAGGAGGGGGAAAGACCTTGAGGCAGAGCTCGCGGCCATTCACTAGGGTTATCATTCGAAGGGTGCCAATTCTGCAAGCTATATTAAAATAACCTCCAGGGAGTGCAGTTCAAGAGAGAAACACTTGAAGAAGGCAAGAGGGATATATAG
Source organism: Mixornis gularis (assembly GCA_003546035.1). Classification (NCBI taxonomy): domain Eukaryota; kingdom Metazoa; phylum Chordata; class Aves; order Passeriformes; family Timaliidae; genus Mixornis; species Mixornis gularis. Next base: position 313,615 of record QVAJ01000203.1, read on the forward strand.
ATACAATACAGCGTGAAGTATTTYGTATTTTATCAGTTCGTGATGATAAAATCCTAAGTGGTCTTTTCCTCTTCCTTAAGCCAAGTCACATGATTATAATATCAARGCAAGGAAGCAACATGTAAAGAGTCTGCACATGCCTGTGGTGAAATACAGTTGCTTTTTCACTGTTGCTTATGATTTTTAAAATGTGGGTTTCCCATTAATCTCCAGATTACACAACATTTTTTMGTAGACAGTATCTTAGTTAAACAGCATTTAGCATTCTTCAAGGCCATGGCACAGAGACACGAGGAGAGAACGCCTCTTCGGGAATAGGTTTGCAGTTCATTGACTTTACAGTCACACAGCATGCATGAGCTTGCCAACTAGAAACGACAACTTCCAGTGCTATTCAGCCAGTTAGTCACTGGCTAATCTGCTAAATTTATGGCACAGCAATGCCAGTTCTCCTGTGGGTTGTAAAGATTGTAAGAATAAGTCGAAAACAAAGCAATTGCTGTGGCCTGAGCCCTTCATTGAGGCAAAGTGGAGCACACCGGACTTTAYGAGTATCTTGGGAAAGATCTGAAATGAATATGCAGAATTTAAAACAGTAAAGTACCAGCCAGGACACTGGTGAGAGAGGGCTATCTCCTTGTCCTGTACCTAAGGGTTATAGTATGGAATTTAATTGTTCTGTGAAAAATAGAAAATCAACACAGAATGTGGCTAAATTTGTAGTAAAGATATCTGTGGGATTTGAGATACATATTTAGATTTAATAGTTTGAGAGTCTACAGAAGCCACTGTGAGTTGTAAGAACAATACAATTATGAACAATCTGATTGCTCTAGATATTTTTCAGCATGGGGAAAAGAGATAAAACAACCTTTTAATCTCCTTTAAGTTCAGTTTCTCTGCAGTTTACAAATATCTCTCATGTGCCTTAAAAGATTTGTAGGTTTGGGACTCAGGTAACACCAAATGATCCTGCCTGGTCCATCAGTTATTTCATTATGTGCTTACTGAGAGGAAACGTACTGGGGAAGATGTGACTGTGCAAGCTGGAGTCTTAAAAGTTGAGATATTTCTAAGAAAATKAAGAGAGGCAGCATATTTTAGGCRTAGCCTGAAGAGGGAGCCATTGGTATGGGACAAGTAGCAGCTAAGGCAGAATCACTAATAATCTGCGAAAAAAATCCTACCTGTACAAAAAATAATTAATTTTATTTTTTTAATTATAAGCTGTATTTATTAAGTGTTTACAGACATCCCTACATTTAATGTTCCAGCTTAGGTATATACAGAATTCTAAAGTTGTGCTGAGARGAGGTTCTGTGTTCTAAAATAGTTATGCTAATAAAAATATATTAGAATGCAGCTGAATAAGTCAGTGAGTAATTAACAAGGATTTAATTAGTTAATAGATTAGTTTATCAATGGATTGTAAACRTAGACTATATTTATTTTCTAACAGAATATAACACTAGGAATGATTCTGCATTTGCTGTATTTCTACCACACCAAAACACTGATTTCACTAGAAATRTCACTCATTCCAAGAGTAGCACCACCTCTTTACTTAGCTGTGTAACTTAAAACTCTCCCTGTTTTTCCAATTAATATTCTGTCTGCTCCTGTACAGAAAACACACACAGCTTTTGATAACTGCTATCAGAAGTCAGACATTCAGCAGAATAAAGGCAGTCACCATAATACTATTTAACAACTCTGAATCGTGAGATTTCCCATCACATTTGTTTAGAAGAAATAGCCCCATGACTCGATGATGATCTCMTAGGTGGAATGTTGCTGGCAGGCTCCCCAAAGGACACCATGGTGTTTGTAGGTTATCAAGTTATCAACATCAACCCGTAAGGGTTCCTTACCCACCACTGGTTTTTCATGGAGTAGCAAAATGTTGAAGAAAAGTTAGGTATATCTTTATTCTGCAACCCCTAAGCAAACATGAAACAGAATAATTAGGATGTAAATACCAAGAACCCTTTTAGTGTCAATTACCTATTCATCTCTATGCACGTGTATCTATACCTTCCCTTTTTTAATGCAAGTTATTTTGCCCACTTTTCAAGGTGTGTGATTCAGGAAGCAAAGTGCATTATTCCAGTTTGACTGACCTGCTGCTGCACACTGTTCAAACTGTTGGAATTTGGTTRAGTCTGCATCCTTGGAGGTATTTTAAGGATGCGTACATGTGGCACTTAGGGTTTAGTGAGGGACTTGGCAGTGCTGGGGTAATTGTTGGACTTGAGAGGAAAGTTAATGTCTTTACAAACAATTTGATGGGTGCAGGTATGAATGTTAACATCTTCAAAGTGGGTTTTAATGTCTCTACTAACTTTGGGCAGCAGGTTTGTTGTAGAGCCTGGACAGCTTGGCCCCTGAAACAGATAAGGGTCTGCACAAGCCTGAGTTTCTGAGCTTTGGGGTAAAATAGTTCGAGGGGGGGATATGTGATAGGCAGTTCAGGAAGACTGTACCTTCCTTGTCCCTCAGCCAAAGGGGAAACAAAGAGGGCAACGTGTGGCTGGGAGTTTGGGATAAAAGGAGGCTGCGCCCTCCAAAACCTCAAGAGAGAAAACTCCACGGGTGTGTGTCTGAGTGGACTCTCTCCCTTTATTATATATATATATATTTATATATATATATATATATATTTATGAGTAAAGTTGCAGGACTCTTCTGTCTCCTTTTTGGACATAAACCTCTGGCGTTTGTGGATTGTCCTGACAGACTCAATAAACGTTTTTTTAACAATGGACAATTTCAATGAACGATTCTATGAATGAGCCGTGGTCCTGTGGTCCTGGTCCCTCGCTGGTGCAGCACCACTGTGATCCATGGCTCAGCTGGTTCTGGCTCTGCCTCAGCCAAAGGGCAGCCTGGGCAAAACACGGGTGGCTTCTGGCCGGCTCGGCAAGGTCACAGCGGGACCAGGGCGCTGCCAGCGCCACACCCGAGCACGGATGGGCTGCCTGAGGCCAAGTGGCTGCAGCTCCSATGTGGTTTCGCGGGGAGCTGCCCCTGTGGAGGGAACCATGACGGCAGTTCAGTGCTCACTGCCCCTGGTGTCCAAAGGGATGGAGAGCGAGCCTGCAAAGCCTCGCTCCGAAGCCGGGGGGCCGCGCCAGCTCTAGGAACCAGAGGAGGTGTGGCCCCGTCAGGGCACGGCTACACCATTGTGCCGCCGAGGTCACGCTGCCCGTGGCGCCCGCGCCCGTTCTTTCATTAAAGGCTGCACCTTCTGACTCACTTCATGTTACCCGCTGGGTTCCCTGCCCAGTTGTGCCAAGGACCTTGTTTAAAGTACAAACAGTTAACCATTTCTACATAAACAAAATGCTCACCCATTGCTTATCTAATTTAAATAATCTTTTGTTTAATTTTTTGTGATATAAAGGATCTTATGCAGACAAGTAAAATGTAATATAAATTATGTGGTTTCCCAACTTCTCCTGCTACTATAAGTGCAATACAAATGTTTGAGAAAAATAAGAAGGAAAGCACCCATGCTTTAAAGGGGCACTGACAAGTTTCTTATAATTCTAAGGGGGGAAATTATTTTTGAGCATTTTGAAGTGATTGAAAAGGTTTTTCGCAATTAAAATACTTTTATAGGAGTTTAAGTTTACAGAGAGAAATTTCAAGAATTTGAAAAAAAAAATAGTGTTTGAAGTTCCCCCACTTAATAAAAGAAAGCAAGGGTGACTGCACRTCCTTTCATTTGGCCCACAAACGGTGCATCATGCAGGCCTGGTCTTGCCAGTAGTATTAAAGGCTTTCTGTTCAATCTGCAACATGGAAGCATGGGGGCCGTGGATATCTATCTGCATGTGCACGGAGAGGTGTCTTCACAGAGGCACTTGAAGAGTCACGTGTGATCTTTCATCGAATCCTAAATAATCTGAGTTATGTTTCTCTATAGTCAAGTTACAGTCCATCTGAGGAGTTGTAAGAGAACTGTGTAACATCTATGAGATGTAAAAGTCTAGAACAGTAGTTCTATAGCTGTCTGCTCAGTGTCACAGTAGCCAACATCTCAAAAATAAATAGTAATAAATGGTCATAGAAAACAATTATATATAAGCAACAACAACTAAACTGTTTTGCATACACAATGCAAAACGTGCAGACAGGAGGCCTCACTTAAGTCTCTGGGCATGCAGCTTTCTGGATACAAACATCAATATCAGTATGCCAATAAATCAGATGTGGGATTTTTTTTTCCACACTGACAAATAACTGACATTATTGAAGCACACAGGCAGAATTTTTACCCATGGACATTATCTTTAAGTCTTCAGGCTGTTCCCTCCAGAAAATCYCATGTTAAGATACATCAGCACCTATAGACCACTGCAGGTGAACATTGTTTTTCCTGGGCCCATACTCTTTGGTGTGCACTTTATAAGGGTGACTTAGCAAAGGCACCACTGACTGCCATTGCTAGCTTGTTCACCAGGAKTGAACCTAACACAGCATTTGTCATGGTTTTGTTTGTTTGCCTGTTAGTTTGTTTAAAATAGATCTTTAATTCCACTATTTTTCAATAGAAAGTGGACTGTATAAATTTTGGTATGCAGAAGCCCCCCAAAAAGGCAGCTTTAAAAAGTTCCAGGATTTTATTGGTCTTTCCACTATGGTCAAATGAAACTTTATCTTTTGAAGTTGTCACTGGAATGTGAGGCTTGCTGTCAAATTGAGGATGTTAACCCTGCCTATGGAATTTGATGCCTTGTAAGGAAGGCAATAAAGTACAGGACACAAGTAAAGCAGTACTAACTCTTGAATTTCTAATTGTAAAAAAAGAGTGATGCAAACTTACATGAAATTCATATGAGGGCTCTGCCACCACTTGTTTCTTCACACCAGAAGAGTATATGTCAGGAGTGTGTCACGTTGAATATTTTCAGGTTTCTATTACAGATTTTACAATCTCAATTCTAAGCTCCCCTTCAGTTCCACAAATAGCGTGATATTTGAATTATTCTTACAGATATTAAAAAAAAAAGAAAATTGTAACAGCATTGGAGAGATGGGGAACATGCAATTGGATGGTACATTATGTTATTTCACAGTGAGAGATAATCAAAATRATTTTGAGACAGGTAGAAAAATCAGCATTACCCACACATACATCCACAACATCTGGTTTTATTTTACTATGGATGTGTTTAAGTCTGTCTGAAGGCCGGCTCAGCCAAACCTCCAWGGATTGTTTACTTGTACTATGGGTTTTTGATAAAAATTAATTTAATTTTAAAAATAATTCATTGCAGTAAAATGAGAGTCATTTATTACTCGGTATTGTCTGTTATGTGTGAGTATGTCCAGCTTGCCAGAATTTACAGCTCTGGGACTGTGTAATTAATCTCTTGCAAACTCACAAAGCAAGTTTCTCAAATAGACACATATCTCAAGTACAAACATCAAGTCTAGTACATTATGCATCAATACATTAAGATTTAATGTGGTAGAAGATCAGAAAATAATATGCAAAAAAGTATGCTACATGAAATAGAGATTCAGTCCTTATTTTTYATCTTCACTAAATCAACATATTATCCACCTGGCACGTGCATCCTAGTCCTGTTAGAACTACATCCACTGAAATAAAAATGTGTTTATACTATTAGCCCTAAAGGAAGAATTTTCTGGTTATGCACTGAAATTCTCAAATGCTCACCAAGTAAGGAATGTGACGATTTTTCTTTGCTGTTGGGATGCACCTTTTGCAGGGTAGAATATGGAGCTTGAGCAAGGTTTTGTTGGGCTTTTTTCCCCTCCCGAGAGTAAGGTTTCTTAGCAAAAAGGRTCCAAATTTCACACCTGTGGAATTGTGTCTGCACTTTCACTCATCTCTTTAAGTCCACAAAAAAACCACAGCTGTTGTTCCTGCCTTGAGGAGTAAGTGGATGTGKCATGTTTCACTCAAAGAACCTGAGTGAAATTGCATAACAAAATACAAGCRCATTTTCAGAGAGTATTTGCAATTTTTAAAATTCTGAGCAGATAAAGTAACTAGGAACTGTCTCCATTGTCTTCCATCCAAACAACTCATTCCATGTGACAACCAGCTGAAGACTGGGAGCTGCTGATCCTCCCATTACAAGAGACAGTGACTTACCTCCTTAGAAAGTAGTGGAAATGTCAAAATTCTAAGTGACTTCAGGAAGAAGACTCACACTGGTTCAATTACATAGATGAAAAAAATAKGAAAAGAGGTTTCAAGATTTCAAGCCACCATGCTTGTGTTATTAGCAGATCATTTTGAATTTCCTGGTTTACCTTTATGTAATCTAATGTAGCAGCATTGCAGAAAAACCTTTGCTACATATTTGTCAAAATTATCTGCAAGGTGGAGGTGTTCTTCATACACAATTCTGAAGAATGCAAGTGAGAAGATCACTTAAATATTTGGCAGTAGAGCAAAGTAGACAAAYCTGCACTCTGTTAACAAGGAACTGTTCATATTTTTTCTATTCATATATTTGTTTAAAATATTTAATGACACACCTCCTAAAGGGCATGGTGTGTCTGCAGCTCCAAATACAGACATGCRGGGAGTTGGACTAGATCCTTATGGGTCCCTTCCAATTCTAGATATTCTATGATACAAGGTATAAACTAGAAAATCAGTTAAGCTTCACCTTGGAACAATAAGTATTTAACTTAACATGTTACTTGCAGCTGGAATGTTCCAGCAGAAGCAAGGGAACTCATGGGCCTCTATGTCACAGGTAAAGGCACAGTTGCACAATCTTCCCTGACCAAACATGGACTATGAACATCCTTAACTAGCAAGACATTTTATAACATTTTGTAAAACAAGCCAAATGCTGTATTCTGAAAGGAATAACTAGCAGGAGTCAAAGTTAAACTTGCGAGTAGTGTSACTGAAAAGGAAAACCATAACTATGTAAATAAGCCTAATTTCCACTTTCGCAGGCTGAGCAGATGATGACCTGATTAGTTCTCAGTCTCAGGAGGCTGCTCATCTCTCTATGCCTTCAGCTCCTATTGTCAGCATCATATTCTCCATGATTTTAGCTGACACACTTTTCAGTCTTCTCTTTTGAAACATTACTTAAGGATTAAAAACTGTGTTTATCTAATATAAAGAAACACTTTCATACTTAAACCCACTGATTTTAAATGGAAATTAAAATGTTCTAATTTATTCTTTCGCATCAATAATCAGTAGAAAAATATKATCTCATTCTTGAGTGTTCAACTCCCTACAACACAGATGTACAGCCTACAAGAAAAAGGAAAACTTGGGACAAGTCTTCCTCTACCAGGGAGACAGGCAGAACTTGACCAGCTATGTATAGGCAAGTATACATAGTACTGTTAGCTGTGCTCTGGGGTCTGTGAAACACTGGCACAGATTGCCCAGAGAGGTCGTTGGATGCACCATCCCTGGACACATTTAAGGTCAGCTTGGATGGTGCTCGGAGCAGCCTGATCTTCTGGATCCTGCTCATTGCAGTGGGCTTGGACTAGATGGTTTCCGAAAGTCTCTTCCAGCCCAAACAATACTATGATTCTATTATCCYTAAGGTCCCTTCCAACCTAAATCCTTCTATTATCCTATGATCCAGATCTTGATATTTGTATCAAGCTTTCAGAGATACAGATGCTACTTTTGGACATCCCCACAACATTATTTTCCCATTATTCAGTCATTAGTAAGAAAAAACCTGAATCAGAATGGGCAAGATTTTTTTCTTTTTCAAATCAATGACTGGATTAGTTCTTGCAAGTGTACATATWTATACAACTACATACATGCATATGTAGACACACAAATTGTACATATGGTTTCTGTAGTCAGTTGGTCATGATTTGAGAATACCTAATATGTTCTAGCATGGGATATAGCACACCTAGAATTAAGGCTAACAAATAGAGGCAGACTTTAATCCTATTTCTAACACTAATATTATGGAGTTATTTTTAATTTACTGTGGCAACAAATAGCTGTTAGTGCAACCACGAAGAAACATTTCTAGAAATGTTGTATAACACTACAGACCTTAGAAAAATGCACACCATTTCTTTTTTTCACAAGGCTGACAAGATGCTGCACAACATAAAAATTAAAAAAAAAATAAAAAAAGGAAAGACAGGGTGTATACTCATTCTTGATCTAAGAAGGARAGAGTAGCTCTCACTACTCCTATGGGCAGGAGTTGCTTTCCCAATGCTTTCTTTCTTTCACGGACAGGAGAATCTGAAWTTGAAGTTTTATGCTCTTTCTCTCCTCTGGGACTGAAGGAGGCATGGAGATGGTCTACATAATTCAGTGACCCCACTTTTTCACTCACATAGTTTTAACTTGACAGTAAGTGGCTATTTGAGAGCAGAACCTTATTTCAGTGTACYGCTCTGAGAGTGTCTGTGCTTATAAAATGATGCTCTTTTTTCACTCTATTTTATTTGTCATTTCAAAGAGCAACAGTAAAAAATACATAAGCCCATCTTCCATTCCAACTTCATAATGTTGTAGAACACACAGACAGCAGATATTATAACGATATTTCAGTGCAGTCATATCCCTAAAACACAGTCTCCATCTCTCTTTCATGAAGAAWTCTGCTACCCCCATCTCAACGACTTTTTAGCTCTTCTGCCAAAAGGGTCATTTTTATTATCAGAGGTTTCTTTCCATTATGTTTTAAGATAATCTGGGCATGGTTCTGTACAGGACTAAAACTTTGTCTCAGTGATCCTTGTGAGTCTCTTCTAACTTGTCACATTCTGTGAGTCTGTGTGATTCTATAACTTGTAAAAACACTACAAACCCAGRGATTGCAATGTTTTATGTCAGTTATATGTCTTGAGATATTTCAGCAAAATTCATTTCCTCATGTACCTCTATGGTGTGATAGCTTTCAAGCATAGACCAACTGAGTCCTGGGCAGATACTGGAGTATTCACCCCTGCAACATTCATTACCATTACATTCATTTCAGCTTCTGAAAGCTTTCAACACCTGAAGGGAACTGAGAGATCAGAGAATTATTCTGCAAGGTGATGATACACAAACCAGAGTCTTCTGGTCTTTGAGGCTTTTGGTCCTTGTCCTGGAGTACACTGCAGTTCTGCACTCAGCAGTGCCAAATAAGAAATTGAGCTGAGTCCTCCTTTTCCCCCTGAACACCATCAGCAGACAGAGCCAGAATCCTTACTCAGCTTTTGGAGCTGAACTGTGAGCCTCACAGTCTCAAGTGGGGCTGAAAATGGGTGTTTATTGAGAATGTATGAGTAGTCCCTTCTATTGACTACTCATCCACATCTTTGTTCTTGCAGATTTTTGCAGGGAGGTGACAGGAGAGAAGGGAAGGATGCCAAGTACTTTCTGTAATTTACTTAATGTAATTTTTTTTAACAGTAGGGATAACACTACTGGTTCAGTTGGTTTGGTTGTGTGTGAATTAATTATGTTAGACTAAAAATCACATTTTAAAGTTTAAAAAATCTAGATTTGAATTGTGAGCTTTGTGCTGTATGTTTTGCCTAAACAGCAAACAGAGCTCTCAACTAATTTATTTTTATTTCAAAATATATMATTTCCCTTTGACTTAATTATTACTATAAATTGATGCTTTAAAAACACTTAACAAGCAGTTGCTAATTGGGTGTAAAAACACCCTTCTGATGACAGACTTTGGCCAGAAAAGATGTTTACAAAAAGTTCTTTCTAATGTATGGAAAGAAAGTCACATGAAGAAAACATTATTAAGTGATTCTTAAAACAACTCACAGCACAGTAAGAGGCGATGACAGGGAAGGCAGAATCCAGACCTGGAAATGTTTATTTATTGTTGCAGTTCTATTTACCTCAGTGATTATACCCATAAATAGATAGTAATAGGCAAGTCTTCACATCAAACTCAACAAGAACATTTCATTGCATTTCCTATTTAAAACCTTCTGTGAAAGACAAGGAAAGAGAATCATTTGATACTAGATCTTTCTTAAAGAATTATGTAAGTACAATTTTGTGTATATAGGTTGGAGGAAACTACAGTGTATATTGCTCATATTCAAAACTAGAATGTGAGCTAGGCAGCATGAAGAGTGATACTACAAAATAAAGTAATTTTGATAAAATGGATGTATAAATTCCCTTTGTCCTGACCTGAAGTTTAAAACAAAAATGTAACATGTTCCATTCAGCAAGAATGAATTATCCCTAACCCTATTTTACAGCATTAGGGCTTGATGGACCATATCACAAATGCATGCCATTTAGTAGTATGCCAGGAAATAGCACAGCATTTATTTTTTTTTYCCACCAATTCACAGCCACTGAATATGTGATTTATATGTTTTATTTAAGTTAGATAGTTTAARAAAGTGCTTTGCTGATTTTCTTGATGTGGTCTGTCAGTTGATAGTCTCTGTGTAGGAAGTTTYGTGTAAGTTCCGATGTAGCTTTGATATCTCCAGGAAAAAAGCTGCAAACAATTTGGTGCCTTCAATATAGTTGTGTCTGTGAAGAAGGAAAGAAACACAGTGAAGTCTTTTCAGACTGTTCTGCTCTCAAAATTAGGAACATAGTCCAATGAAGTTGTATGAGTCTTCAGAGGAATTTGCAAGATTGGTAACCCCCAAAAATTACCCAGTGCACAGAAATGCAGGACATCCTTCAGTTTGGTACTCCTGTGGATTTAGTTCAGAAAACCTTTTCTAGGTTTACATCCCCAAACTGGTATTACCTGTAGCCAGCAGAGCTGAGGTTTTAATGAGGGGAGACAAAAAGTAATTTGAGAATTATTGTAGGATTCTCCTCTTTCCAGAGTTCAGCATGAGTTGACTCGGAGCCTGCACAAGTGTTCAGGCAACACACTGAATAGTGGCTTATCATGGTGCCTYCAGCAATGAACACTAGTGAAAAATTGAAGCTATTTTTTGTATAATTATGCTTGTTTTTGTCCCTGGACTGTAAATAAATCTTTATAGCTGTTTATACTGAAAACCACAAAAATCCTTACATAACCATGACTGTCTATGACTGGCACACTTCAAAATAGATGCTGTGACAGAAGAGTGCCCATCCGCACCATCATCTTTCACACCAGAGGCAAATTTCATTGCTAGTGAAATGACAATYGCCAATGTGATGAATTTAAAGACTGAGTAAGCACCCTGTGAAAAGCGTATCATGATATGTGTTAGACTGGGAATTTTGCTTTCTGCTTAGCACAGCAACTAGTGTGCTGGAGATAGTAGGTTTGGGCTGCCCAATGCACAGCAAAGCTTCCCATCTGGGCATGCTAATTCATGGGGGTCAAGGGACTTCAGTTCTACCCCCTTCTCTAATAGCAAAAACAGACAAGTGAAAGAAACCTGCTTATTTTCTCATTCTGGGAATGCTCCCCATCATCGGCTGCTCCAATTGGAAGCATCATCACACTTTTCTGTGTTACAGTCTGAAACATTCTGGCAACAGGAATTGTTGAACCATCACGAATGAAATCTGGATCTTCTCCGAAAACTGAAATACATGGGAAAAATGAATTAATAAATAGGTGTAATTCAGGTGCTTTTTTCTGCTACCATATATTGAAGCAAAGAGCTGATACTAAGAGCTTCTGAGTAGAAATGGATTGAGTGTGTAGCCAATTGATTTCACGAATCAGCTCTGCTCTATAAAAGATCTGGTTTCTTATCAATACAAAAAATAAGTAAATGAGGCCTTTTGGCTACCCCTATAAAACATATCAAAATTTAGCAAAGTATGGAAGATGTTGATGAGTTGTTCTGTCAAAATCAATGAGATTTATAAGGGTGAGAGGCTGCAGCACTGCATTGRGAAATCTGTTTTGCCCTATTGCTGAGCACAATGCCCCTGCACACTTGCAAACACGCTAAGAACTGAAAAAAAAATTAAAAAGGAACACACCTGTTTTTATTGCTCTTCTTCCTGCTTTATATAGTAGATCATTAACGTCAGTAAGCCAGGGCTTCACACCCAAAGGCATGGACACTTTCAGTTTGTTTGGACTGTTCCTCTTGGAAAAGACACCCTCCAAGTGTTCCACCACCTGTAGGGAAAATACTTTCCAAAAAAGCATTCATCTTGCAACTCAAGCTTATACCCACATTCCTACTTCTCTTGGAAAAAAGTGTGCTAAAAACATTCAGTTTACCACAAGTCTAGATTTGTGAGGTGCTAAGAGGGACTTAGTTTACACAGCAGTGGCCAAAGAAAAGATTTGTCTCTTACCTGTTTTTTCACAACTGAAAGGTCCATGTGGGGGACCTGACGGATTGAGAATTTGCCAATTACTTTTGCAGGAATGACTGTTTTAATGCCTGGTTCGTGGAAAGCTCCTTCAATCCCATGAATAGAGAGAGAGGGGTAACGCCACAGGTGTAGAAGTATTTCTTCCTTTAAAAAACATTTGAAAATATAAGGGATGACATTTGAGCCAGCCACAACTGATATAAACAAGCTCTTTCCATGCTAAAATTTGTACTTGGAGACCTCTGTATTTTAAAGATATTTGATTTTTAATTTGAACCCATGCACATGTATTTTCATTTAAAAAAAAATACTGCTACTTTCAGTCATAGAAAGATTTGGATGGTAACAGTTTTTTCATGAAAAATAAGAAAAATAGAGCATTGTTTTAAAAATCTTGGAAGTAAATTTTCCTAGTGCAAAGTAGTATCAGAACAACTTCTGATCTGACTGCTTGTCACCGGAAAAACCATGCAGCCACATCCATCCCAGATGATACCAGTGAAGAAACTCTACTAATGAACACTAAATAACACAATAGGAAAGATTATCAYGTTCAGTAACCAAGATTTTTCTGGAGAAGATGCAAAGGGAAAAGAAAATTATTATTCTAAGAAAAAATGGGGGAAATATATAGAGTAGAAACTGGTCTTCATGCAGAACCTCACASTGCTGCTGCTTTCCTTCAGTTTTATGAGACTAGACCTTTATCTACTCAAAAAATTTACMTCAATTCATCCTCATATACGTAAAGCATCAAAACTGAGATAGTGTAGTTACATTAAACATTTGTATTACTGATCCTTACAGTCTAGCTTTAGGTAATTTGAAAGCTTTTTCATGAAAATAAAAGCATCCATGTTAGCAGAAGCTACACCAGAATAATTATGTTAGTGATAAAAAAAAATTAATCAACTCCTTTCTCCCAGCTGCCACTCTTGTGCAGAGAGATCTTTCCAAGCAAGCCCTTACCTGCTGGTTTTTTATTTAGGATATAATTTTTAATTGCTGGTAAGGAGAGGCTTGTAGCTTTGGATGTTTTATGGCAGGCTTGGCAAGCATCAAAATCTGTATTAAATAAAAACCACCCGAAACATATCTGCCTAAAGCTGCCTCCCATTTTTTCAGAGCTGAATACAACTTCTTTCCTACTCTGTAACCTAAATGTAGGCATTTTAATGCATGTTTTAGTTGGCTGATTAGGCTTGGGGAGAGAGAAGGGGTAGGCAAGGAAGGGAGTGTTATACTGTTAGTTTTGCATTATTCTTTTTAATTGATTATTCATATTTYGGATTACTTTCCCCAGATACAATGSCTTACATTTTCAGCAAATTAATTTTATTTACCTTTTACTYCTCACTGCTCCTTTATTTTATTTTGAGCTTGCCACCGACTGAAAATTTGTTTCCGTTTGTCTTTATACACAACTGCTACAAATAGGTGGTTTAAATTATTTCYGTTGAGTATTCATGCAGATTCTATGTTACCTTGGTGCCATACAGGAATTTTTTCACGCCACAGTTATTTCTGTGTTCCTCTAGATCAAATTCAATCGATTCATATAATTTCCTTTCTTCTTCTGTCAGGGCAGCAACACTGTCATAGATTCCAGGGATCTGAATACGACCTGTGGAATCCACAAGGCTGTCTACAAAATAAGATACAGATATCAGTGGAGCCTATTTCTTCCCCTTGGCAATCATAACRCCTTCTCCCTCCTACCTAGCTCTTTACCAAATTAGTAAGCCTAACAACYGCTTGCATCTGTCAAGTTGCGACACCTAACTTGATTTATTTGCATATTTATTAAGAAAATCATTGAGCTGCTGTTTGTGTGTAGTGTGTGATGTGTCAGCCCAGCTTCTGACATGAAAACATCATCCTACTGAGATACAAATCAGCAGAAAAAAGTCAGATTTTGCCGTGTGTGCATGCCTGTAATCCTTAAATGTTCTTACTCGTTGTGTGACTGACATCASCTTAACATGTCTGAGGTCCTGGCCTTACTGAGGACATTCCCTTCCTCAGCTGCCACCACCATAGCTGTGCTGAGGTTTGGAAAGCTGGGGATCTTTCTTCAATGAAACTTGCCTTACAACAGTTAAATGTGGCCCTGACCTTCGKGAGGCTGATCGTGGGCAGCGCTCCCCAGCTGCTCCCCAGCAATGACRTGTGTTCTCACCCAGCAGCGCAATCAGGTCCAGCAGCGGCTCGTGAATGATGCCTCCAAAAGTTCCAGAGTGAAGGTCCTTGCTGCCACATTCAACCTGTACCAAAACCACTGGTTACATGTAAACGCTTGCTACYTTATTCATCTGTGTTTGTTTTCCATAGTGACTGGTGGTTCCAGTTTTTTTTAAACAAGATCACAAATGAACAATAAGTGATTTCTTTTTTTCTAATTAATAAATGGAAGACACCGTGTCAGGAACAACCTGCTTTGGCAGAGAAGGTGGAGCTCTGTTGTCAACCACCAGAGACAGAATTCAGCTGTCTGCACTCACACATTTCCAGAGCCAGGGTCCTCCTCCACTCCCTCTTTTGCTTCAGTAAGATTAAAGACATCATACATTAAATATTTGCATATTATTACTGTTTCTAACATTGGAGAATAAATTCTTCAAGTTGTCTACCCTTTTATTTAATGCAAAATCTTCTTTTAAAAAGGCAAAAATTAATCTTGTTTRATATTAAGAATATATGTCCAACCTTAATTCAAGATTGCAGCAAATAAAAATTTATAGGTCTCTTGAATAATAAGGCTTTAGAATAGAGGCATGTGAGTTATTAAAGGGGTTCTTTTTACAGACACATTTTCATACTTGGGYTAATCATAAAATATTTTCCTGCAAAGAACTTGTTTATTCTTCCCAAAACCTCATTATAGCTAACTGTCTACTAGCAGGGAGAGATCAGTTTTGATGTTTTAATAGCATCATTTTTCTTAACCAAGACTTAGAAGAACTGAATCAAGGCTGCCAAGGCTCTTCTAGTTAAAAAAAA
>QVAJ01000203.1:328881-369630 GCA_003546035.1 Mixornis gularis
GTTAATGCAGATTTTTCTTTAGTTCTCAAGTTCTTTAATCTTCTCTCTGAATTCCTTTTATGCTTCATCAGGAAGCCTTTCCAGAAGAGAAATTTTTGCTCTTTATTTCACAGTAGCTCATATTGCCTGCTAAATATAGCATGTTGGCTACAGTGAACTTTTATTTGCTCCTGCCAATGGTTACAAATATTTTGTGTGGCTTTTAAACCCAGAGGTCCAACCAAACTRAGCCCCTTTAGGCTGATTCATTGTACTAAGGAGTATCTGCTGCAAAAGGGCAGAGCAGCAGAAGATATGTTTTTGGAGAGAGTTGGAGAGGCAGGTGTAGGGATGGTGCTGCACAAGAACAGATTTGATGTGCAGAGGGGAGGATGAGAAGAGACTGGAGTAGTGGGTGGAGAGTAATGGGATAGGAAAGGGATCAAGGGAAGAAATGATTGAAGAGAAGTTAATGGAAGTAAATAAGGCTAATTGAACTGAAATGAGGAGGGAAATCTGCAGAAGCCAAAGGGGAAGCAGAAGAAAGCTCTGTACTTGTAAATGTTAAGCTTTCCTTCAGTCTTTCTCTGCATGCAGATGTAAGTACAGCTACATCATTGCTGTCTGTCAGAGGCTCAGTTTGAGTGAACCTGTGTCCTTTACCTCCACAAAGAAGCAGGCATTTCCCCGACTCCCATAGGTAAGGGCAGGCTTCTTGTTGCTGAGCCACAGGTTGTCTGAAATTACAATATAATCAACATCAGAGAAGAAGCTCTGGTTTTCTTCCTCAAGTAGCTTCTCTAGCCCCAAGGATCCTGCTTCTTCCATGCCTTCAATTACAAACTTGAAGTTCACTGGCATAGCCTGCATAAAAATTAGAAAAGTCTGGGTAAGAAACAAGCATTTTAATATTTTTTAAAACAAAAAGTTTTAAAATGTGGAGCAGGCTGGCTTACTGTACAAATTGTGTTAGGATAAGAAAGATGTAAGATGAGTATGTAGGCATATAGCTTGCTTCATCAGAAAAGCCAGTGACTGACACATATAGGTTTCCAGAAAAACTTGTTCTTTTCCTCGTATTTTTATCTACTTTTCATTTTTGAAGGAGAATAAGTGATGTCTTTTTTTCCTTCTTTGTGTTTTCAAGAAACTTGCTGAAATATCTCATTAAATAGGCTTTCTCTCAGTGCTATTCAATATTCTAATTGCTTTGGAAATTMTAACTTTGCAATAGCAATTGCATTTTCACAGAAAATTTCCTGCCTCTTACATTTCCACTGTTACTGCCCATGCAGGAGCCACTGGCTGTGGTTTTCCCAACATTGTCTGTCACCAGACTTGGTCATAAAAACATTGTCAGTGACTGTACTATAACTGCCTTTTTAACACTCATATATTTGTAAGCCTGCTGGTTGATAAGCATGCATTCCCAAGAGTAATTAGGAGAACTTTTATTATAGAATAGTGGGAGTTGAAAATGCTGACACATCCCATAGGGGTTATCAATTTCAACTTAGTTTCCTGTTACAATTCATTTTTTMATTAGAGGTTTTAAAATGCTTTCTCTTTTGATTCAATGCTCAGATTAAAGGCAAGAATGAATGTGTAAAATTAAATGAACTTGCATCATGGATGGGCTCACTGATGGATCATCAGCTGGCCACAGAAATTTTAGAAACAAACTGTTAATGAATATTGTTTGATGGTCTGTGCTCTTTTCTAAAGAAAGGCTTCAAATGACAAAAATTCCTTTTTGGTTGCTTGTTAAAATGATAGCTATTAGTGATTTGAAAAACTAGAAGGGTGTCAGACCCATAACCATATCCATTTACAACAACTACTCTTTGTGCAAATAATGTGTGTGTTTTCTAGTGCTTAAGAGACACCAAAGTCAGTTCAGTACTAGAGATGCAAGACAAACATGTTTTCCAGAAGGTTGTAAGAGGACTTTTAAAAAAATCAAGACTTACTGCTCAGTTTGTGCCACARTGTCATACAAGAGACAGAAAACTGTTTCTCAGCACACTAACTTACATTTGTCATGCAAATTCACTTTAAAGGATGATAGCTAACCCAGTTAAAAGCCTAAAATATATATTGGTTTACCAATGCTTTGRGGGTAAAACTACTCCAAAATTATTAAATTATTTGAAGATTACTATGTTGRTCGTTGTTAGTAGTTTAGGCAAATGTCTGACCTCAGAAATACGTCAGACTCAGTGATTGTATTTGTACTTGGTGAATGCACCCATTCGAAGTATTTGCTTTGATAAATCCAGTCTGTTGGTGACATAACAGCCCATTCTGGATGAACATTTTTAGATTCTTATTCTCTTCACATAAACACATAAATTGAAGGTATCTTGTAGGCAGACAAAACCAGAGATCAGCAGAATGTAACAGCAGAGATGAGACTTCATGAGCATTCTGTAACGTCTGTTATTTTACCATATTAAAAGCTCTCAAAAGAACAGGGTATCAGAACTGTGTAATGTATATAATACATATTGAATGCTTCCCTGGGGGTTTTCCTCTGAAGGGTGTTGGCAGCAAGACTACATTGCAGACAGGCTTTCTGTTCAAAACAGAAATGCTCAAAGACAAATTCTTACTGGAGTGAGACCAGTGCCGTAAGTGTTGCATCAGAAATAGCTAATATTTCAAACTGTATGTAGTCTGTTGGGACAGAGAGGTAGCATCTTTCTCAGGAATGTAAATACATCCCTCCAGAGATATAATAAATAATAACATCAAATAATAGTAAATAATAAAAATTAGCAATAATAATAAAGAAGTCATCATTGACACCTACTAATTTCAAGGCTCTAACTGTTTCCACTGCATTTATCCAAGCTAGGACTGGTCCCTTATTGTCTGTTGCTCCACGCCCATAGAGGTTTCCTTAAAAAGAAAAGAGGAAGGTTTTTAAGCAAATCTTTGAATTTCCCCTCATCACTTCAATGTGATTGGCAAATTCCAATTGCCACAGAAGCTTTAATGATGAAGAGAAGAAGTGTCAAAAGTGCCAGTATTTCATTGGCTCATTTTAAATAAAGTGATGAGTGTTCAGGTGCTTCCCAATGGACTGGTACAATTATTTTCCCCTTTCTTTCCTTTTATATACATCATGTTGTGGTTTCTGCTACATGCTAATTTTTGAGCTTCGCTTTTCTTCTCAGGAACAGTTTGTTCATAYCAGATATAAGGGTTTACACAATATGCAGCTTCTGGACACATCATTCAGACCAGGTAACAAGCAGCAAAAACCCTACAGATAAATGCCATGGCAGAARTATGAAGCTACAAGTCTAAGTATGTCATTTCTTTTTCAACTGTACATCATGTACAGTTATGACTGTACATGAAACTGAAATCTGTCCCTGTGTATAAACTTCTGTAGCAGTTCCCACTGGATATGCACTGGAATAAGGCAGAAGAATTATGCCAGTATGGCTGTTGGGAATTGATCCCAGACTATGAGAAAGTGCAACTCTGGTTATAGCCTGGTAATCAGGATTTCTGAGGTCTTACTTATCTGCTGACCCTCTATCCAATATTTTTGCTCCTTCAGTCAGCTAGCTGTGCTGGAARAATAATTACACTAAGGGGTCCTCACATTCTTCCACCACAAATGCTCCTTAGCTCCAGCATGGCAGGTGGAAGTACAAAAGTACAGGAGCAAGAGCAGGTGTGAGGGAGGATAATGGTTGATGAAAAATCCTATAAGAACTTTTAACCAGAAGTGGATTGTCTATCGAATACCTTACAAAACATCTTTAACCTCACATTGTTTTTCCACACCAAATATTAGGCAGTCACTGATGGGTCTCACTAGTCACAGAACAATCATCAAAGCTGAAAGCTGCTGGACATGTCCCAAAGACATCCACAGGAGAAGTCCTCGCACTTTGGTTAAATGTACAGGAACTCTTCTCCCACTCAGAACCTCAGTCRTGTGTTCAAATAATGATCCAAAACTTAAGAAAATTGCACACCATTGATTTCAGTCAGCGTGTAGGGATCAGTGTTCCAGCCATCTTCCTTCTTGGCAGGCTGCACATCCACATGACCATAGAAACATACGGTGGGGTTTTGTGGATCCTTCCCCAGCTCCCCAAGAATCACAGAAGGCAGTGGGAGGACTTGGCCATCAGGCAACTGCAAAGAAAGGTTAAAAAAAGGCAACCAAGGAAAATCAAACCTTCTAAAACTTACAAATGTACAAAAAAATTCTGGAATTCTCGGTATTGAAAATACTTCTACACTCAATTKATTTTGATTTTATTAAGTGCATAAATCTGACTGAATCCTGTCTTAAGCTGTTCAGAGAAACTAAGACCTTTCCCCTCAACTGTTTATTTCCTGCTGGACTTCTTAGAGCTCTTCTAACGTTTTATTGTTATAACTGCCCTCCTTACTAATCTCTCACATCCCAGCACTAGGGAAGACAGAGGTAACCTTGTGCTATAGAGTCTATTGTGACACTGAATAGTCAAAAGCCTCACAAATTAATTTGAGGTTTGATTTCACCACAGACAGGGCAGGAGGCCTGTAAGCTCAAATATATAGRAACCAAAAAATGTGTTGCTGGCAGGAGGCAGTAACTATGGCAGACTGTCTTAAAAACAGGTTAAGGCTAATCCTCTAATGTGGCTCTGTGCAGAACAGAGCTCCACATGGCCCAATTGCATTCTCTGCAACTATCAAATGACACGACCTGAAATATTAGWGTTGCTGTACTGCCAGGTCCTTGTGCTAAGAATCAGAATCCCCACCAAAAGAGAAAAGAGAATCACTGTTATTGAACTTTAGAATTCCTGTTAGAGTAGGAATGTAACAGCCTAGGGCAGAGGAGAGCCCATGGCTACAGTAAGGTAAGTAAATTAGAGACTAAGGTTTCTCAGAGATTAATTCTTCCCTGTTGCTTTCCAACAATGAAAGAAAATAGCTTGGATCATTTGTCAGGATCTCTGAAAACCAAAGATGATGCTCTAGGTAGCTAACCCTTTCTGTCTGACAACATTTTCCTTGTAAAAACAACCTCCCTCATAAAGTTCAGTCACAAATGATGCATTAGTTCTCATGCTTCATTACAGACAAAAATTTAAAAACTCAGTCCTTTTACTTTTGCAAATTGCTTCCTTCCACTTAAAAGCATCAAATTCCCTCCTATGCACAGAACACCAATTTGCATTTGGATTGCCTATGTGGTTTCCTATGCTCTCAACTCTTTTACCTGATTTCATGCAGGTATCATGCAGGTGCAGGACTGCATAAATTTGTATCTAGCTTTCAAAAAATAACACTATGTCATAACATACATGTGCATAGCACTGAGGCAATAGTTAGACACATGTGTAGATATGATGTTTTAAGTCCAAGAATCAGATAAGCACCTGATGTGACCCCAAGTTTACTAAATTAACAGTGGCTCCCAGTGCTGCAAGTCTGTCTGCTGCCAATGCCATCATTCGCATCACTTCTTTCCGCAGATGTGGTTGAACAGAATCACTTTCCACAGCAATCCATTCCTCCAGATCCTGCACAGGAAGAAATGTGCAATTAGGTGATCCAGGATGTTGTTGACCTTGGCCCTTGCATCAGAAATCTCACACTGGAAGATAATTTCCTTTCTGTATCATCACAGCATTACCATGGATGCTCTAAGGTTTCAGGATAGAGAAGGATCACTCAGATGTCTCCCTAGGGTTGAGTTTCCTGATTTTCTAAACAGGGAGGGTGCTCACACTTAAGCATCCACATTGTCAGCCCTGGATTTAAAATCCAGTGGAAAAGAAGGCAGACTAGATGCTGACTAGCTTGCATTATAGAAACTGCATTGTGTGCAACTTGCCTTGGTGATCATCATGAGGATTCAGAAGTGCTCATAGATTCAAAGCATAACTAACTATGTTTCTGTCTTTATACAGAAGGCTGACAAAAATGAAAGCAAAAACCAGCATGGGACCGAGACTCCTCCCCTTGTAAAGAGCAAACCTACAAAAATCAGTTCTAAAGCAGACAGAGAGTGAGCATCCTATCTGGTTTGCATGCCCCATGCAGGTGCATTTTGGCTTAGKGGAGCCTCTCTCTGAACACACTCAAAGGATACTCACAACCATCTCTTTTGTGGAAGTCCATGCAAGTCCCTCCTTCACCCCCGGGACCCCAGCAGCCTTGCTGTGTGAAGTGCATATTGCACTCCTGATGCCAGACCTGGAACCTTTGTGACAGGCACTGCTCCTGCCAGAGGAGCCCAGGCCTCTGGGGCACCAGCTCTGTGTTCATCATTTCACTGCAATATAGCTCCTACCTTGATGAAATCATTTTGATGTGCGTCAATGTACTGGAAGATCTCCATCTCCAACGATGAAGAGGATGAGGAGGACATTACTGCCTTAGAGAGCAGCACAGGGCTGAAATGGATGTTATCTGAGAGTTAAGGATAAAATTCAGCATTACAGACATCCTGCAATATACATTTGTTTACAGCACTAGAAAGCAGAGACATTTASTGAGTGCTGAGCTTATTTAAGTTTCTTTTAATTTCCTCAAGCCAGGAGAATGTATACTCATTTTATCACATAAAAACTTCAATTGATTCATAGTTGAGTTGCTGACTGCAAAAATTGAAAAAATGGCCAAAGAGTGAACATCTTCAGTTTCAGCTTTACAAATAACTTAGGGGTAACATTTTCTAAAGAAACATTTGTTTCTTTAATTTTTCAGTAYACAAGCATCAAATTGTTCTGGGAAGACAATCCTGGGGCAAGACTTGCAGACACCAGCAGCCCAGGGASTCATCTTCTTTTTTCTTCATTTCCAGAATCATAGAATATCCTGAAATGGAAGGGATCCACACAGATCATTGAGTCCAAGTCCTRGCCCTGCACAGCACAACTCCAAGAATACCACCATGTGCCTGAGAGCATTGTCCAAACRTTCCTCGAACTCTGTCAGGCTTCGTGCTGGGAACACTTCCCTGGAGAGCCTTTTCCAGTGCCTAAACACCCTCTGGGTGAAGAACTTTTTCCTAATATCCAACTTAAACCTTCCCAGACAGAACTTCAGGMCATTCCCTYGGRTCCTGTCWCTGGTGACCACAGAGCAGAAATCTGCCYCTCCTYTTCCYCTCACAAGGAAGCTGTGACTGCAATGGGGTCTCCCTTCMGTCTCCTCCAGSCTGAACAGRCCAAGTGACCACAGGTGCTCCTCACATGGCTTCTCCTCAAGGCTCTTCACCATCATCATAATCCTACTTCAGATGCTCTCTAATCATTTAATGTCTTTCTTATACTGTGGCACCCAGAACTGCCCCCAGCACTCCAGGTGAGGCCACCCCAGTGCAGAGCAGAGCAGGACAATCCCCTCCCTGGCCCAGCTGGTGATGCTGCACCCCAGGACATGATTTTCCCTCCAGACTGCCTAAAGGCAGAAAAATGGATTCACTGACACACACTCCATATTTTACATGAATAAGGGAAAATAAGCTTGAAACTGGAGAGTGTTAGAAAACAAACAGCTTTTGTGGTTGGTTTCAGTGACAATACTGAAACACTTGATAAGCGCAGAAGTCATTTAGTGCCTGTAAATCTCTCTGCCATTTTTTTTTTTTGACAAGATAAGATTTTTAAGTGTGTTTTTCTTGTTCCTCCAGTTTTCCTTTCAAGTTTGCTTAAAGTTGTTGCTGTAGTGTCTTGAATTGCTATTAGCAGAGTAATCCTTGGATCCCTATATACTTGGTTGGGCTAAATTCAGAACAGCTGCTGTATCAGGCTGTGATAGGAGGGACTCCAAGGTCAAAACCCAAGGCTTTTCTAAAGTTATTCTATAATAGTAACAAAAGGTATAGTTGCAGATCCATCCATAACTCCTTAACTTTGATGCATTGCTAAGGTGATAGGCTATGGTAATATTAATAATTTCARTTATGTCTCTCTGACAGAGAAGGAAGTTTGAAAACCCAAGCATGATGAACAAGATGAAGGAAACATTGTTCACTTTGGCTGAAGATCCTGGCTGTATGAAGGATGGGCCCCATTTTCCAACCTTCTCTCAGAAGCAAGGTTACAAGGTTTACTTCACTTTCTGAAGTGAAGCTTTGAGAAGGCCTCTGACAGTAAATATAATTCCCAGTGTCCAGTTCCTGACATCTGCTGACACTGGAAACACTGGTATTGAAAGAGACCAAATGCTAATTCTGCAGGAGAGTGAAGATGCAAAGCACTACTATGGAGAAGATTTGCTAACCAAGCCAAGAAAATCCAAATTTGGAGGTGGCTTTCAGGAAGGAGAGATTGAATTTAGCCATATTATTTAAATATAGAAATATTTTTAAAATACTAAACACCAACCTTAAGTGGTGGTCAAAGTACTGTTTTCTTCTCACATAGTTTTCTCCATAAAACAGTAAACCCTAATTCCAAGAGGTGGATCTAATCAACATTCCTCTTCAAATATTTTTATCACCCGTGACAGCAGCAGTAATTTATCCTAAAGCAAAAGTGATTATTACAGGATTTTTTGAAGTAAGCATGGAAACAATCTGGGCACTTTAGATGAGAAAAAGCAGCTTCTGGGATTTAGCAACAAAGACATGGTAGAGAATGAGGTTTTGATAATTTAGATTACAGTCACTTTTAGATTGAGCTTCTGCAGGTAATGTTTAAGAGCAGGAGTTCTGCAACAAGCACCCCAGACTTAAAATGCCCAGTCTGGCTATTTCTTCCAGCCTTGGACTGTGCAAGTGGCTGCAAATATGTRTCAGCTGAAGCCCATTTTACAGAGGGCAATAGGAAGTAGGAGTGTGGACCACAGGCATGGTCAGGAGGRGTTCCCAGGCTGCACAGGGCAGAGGAGAGAAGAGCATGAGTCCCACACTGGGGTGGTGATAACAGGACCTTGGTGAACTGGAGCCTGAGTTTCCTGGCACAGACAAGACACTGGCACTTGCTGGGGCAGTTCCTGGAGGGCGTCTGAGCCAAGACATTGCAGGTCACATTCAAAATGGGTTCAAGGTACTTGGAGATGATCATCATTAGGTAAAAGCTGAGCACAGAGGCCATTTACGTTGTTTGGTTCTCTTTCTGTCACTGTGCACTTTTGGGGGACCATGCAATGGTTCTGCTTGTGGGATGTTGCTCAGTCTCACTTTGGCCAGCAGTGTATCCCAGAAGAGCAAAGTTTACCTTCAGRCTGGTCCTTTTGACTGATAAAGTATCTTCCACCTGGGTCCCACATGAGCTGAGGAGAGGATGCACCCATGATGGGTGCATTTTTGAGGGGCTCTGGAATAGTGCAAGGCACTGCACCCCCAGAAGAAAGTGATAGGAATGGCACAGGGAGCATTCATCTGAAGGTGGGATGAAACCTAGTTTTGCCATGGTCAAGAGATCCCAGGATTTCAATCAGCTGTTCATCTAGAGAGCCACCAGGGCCATTGTCTTCATTTACCACAAAGCTGGCTGAATGCCTCAGTTTCACATGTATTTCACTCATTTTTCTACCTTGTAATTTCCAAACCTCAACTTAAAAAACATTCACAACTGGAGCCACTGAATGCACCCTCATTTAACCTTACTGTAGAAAACTAGACAGGCTTCTCATGTTCATTTACRTAAAAAGTAGATTTTTTGGTTATGCCCCGCTTGAACAAGGAAGATCATGGCAGAGGTCAGAACATGKCTGCTAGAGGCACCCAGCTCATGCAATGAACTTAAGTATCAGTGTCTCCATCACATATGATTTCCCCTCCTTCTTTTCAAGTCTTTGATGTTSCTGAATTCTATGCATTTTCACTCTRAAAAWATAGTATATTTATATATATATRTCACCTTATGGTGACTTGAATAAATACATACCTTTTAATGTCAGAAGCACTAAAGAGCTGCTTGGGATTTACAGAGGATGTGTGCTGTGGTGCTGGTATCTTTCTCTTTTTGCCTCAGTTACGTGCAAATGACCTGAAAAGATGCAGAAGAGATGTAAGTCTTTGTCATGTTTCATTTGCATTTAACTGTTTAAGAAAATGAAACAGGGAAGCTAAAATGCTGTGAAGGAAAAAAACTGCAACCAACCAAGCAAAATATCCTAGGGAAATTTGGAATTATTCTGTGAAATTTTCGAAACAGATCAAACTTCAAGGAAAGATCGTAGAATATCACAAAAATACTTTCTTTCATAAACAAAAATAAGGAACAGTGGCAAAGTTTGGAAAATGAATGTGAGGAGATACCAAGTAGCAGAGTGCACAAAATATTAATAATTCAAACAAGAAATTAGGTAACAGCTATGTTTTGCTGTAGTAGAAGAAGGGAGGGAGGAGAGTAGCTAGTKGAACTTCATGTTAATGCACTACTAATACACAAAATGCTGCTCAGGAGCATTTGGATTTCAACTGGAACAGCTCATGTCAAAAAGGGAGTCGGTTTAATAAAGCTGTAGAGAGATTTCAGGCAAGACTGAAATATTTCAGTGTCTTGTGGAAGGGAAAAATTATTTGAAAGAATGATAGTCGGTGGGGGATATCAAACAAAGACTTCAGTGTTCAATGTCAAGTGTATTTTATTTGATGTCATTTTAAGGAGCAGTTGCTGCTTTATAGAAAAATGTAGTATGCCTATTTTTAGAAATAATGCATGRCAGTCAGTTGTGCACTTTCTCTTCCTTTGTTCCTTAGCAGTAAGAACATTTTTTTGTCTCGCTTCCTCCCATGTCGTTAAGCACTGTTAAAAGAAAACTTAGTGTTCTTCTATGGTTATTTAACAAGAAATCCAAGTTGATTCTTTAACTAGGATGATTCTTTGATAAAATATCAACTAAATTTACAAACATTTGAGAAGTAGCTCCTGAGCATGTTTTGAAGGCCTCCTTGTCTCTCCTGAAGCAAGTGCTTCATGTGCTTCCCTCCCTGTGACTGCAGTTTCAGGTGGGTGCAAGGAGGAGTGTGCCAATGAAAACTGAACATTGGGTTGCAAACACCCCAGAATAAAACAGTCAGGACACATCTGGTTTGCAAATAAAGTACACTTGACATGAAAGGAGGTGAAGATGTTTATGGCAGTAGGAATTAATTTACCAAATCAATGGCGGACTTCACTGAAAGGAACACTCCCTTTAAGCAACCACCATCAAGGAAGATAACTGAGATATTGTTTTTCAACTTATTTTAGCAATWCTCATTGATAAGCAGCATACCTTTGGTGGAAGCAGGCAATCAAGCCACAGTCACCTCTCCAGTTGAGTGAGACCCTTGGAGGAAGAGGAGGATGACAACTCTTCATGTAGCAGCTCTCAAGCCCAGCCCTCACCACGCACAGCTGCTGTTGTTGTAATGTCCAGGAGCTGCACAGATCCAGACACCCGCAGGGGAATGAATGYCAGTGCCTGATTGCATTTGAAGATTACTAAAGAAGTATCATCCAAATCAATAACAATGAAAATGTTTGGTGGGAAGCATAGGTAAGCTCTGTACTAGCTGGCACGTGACACTGCAACACCCAGCGCTGTTTCCAGCAGTCAGCTCTCAAAGTGTTGCAATATCAGTTGCCTGAATGGTGTTCTGGAGAACAGCAATGACCAGCCCTGCCCATACTCAAGCCAACCCTTTAGTGAAAGATGTGAGATTCTGTTTATCATTTCTGTTTTGCTGTAATACAGATGATCTTTTAAAAGAATGTCCTTATCCCTAGGATGCTCTTTGCAGCTGCCTTTATTGCTGATACTGAGAACCTGAACTGGAAAGCCTCATTCACCTGCAGAACAGGGACATTTTATCTCAATTTTACTGATAAGTCCTACAGTTAATGAAGAGGTAGTTTTAAGTTAAAGATTAATTTTGGATTTAGATGTTCACTTCTGCCTCTCTATCATACAACAATCAAATCAAGGTAGCTAAATCARTAACACGTCAAGTCATGAGAAATTTTCGTGCCTCCTTTTTGCTCCTGGAAGTCCAGTATCCCAACAGGAATCCCAGTGCCAGAAGGCACTCTAGCACTGCTGATAAGTGTTGCTGCTTTACAGTAGTATGTTGGAGGACTGAGAGAAAAGAGGTGGATTTTGTTTTGTCTTTAAAAGTGGAAAGGGATACATTTCTGTTAAGGTAAAGCCCTTCTCCCAGGAGGTAGTGTTTCCCTTTGTGCCCAGGGAGGAGGAATAATTCACTATTTACCCAGGAGAATTTTCTGCTAATTTGTTTGCTATCAAATCAATSTGGATATAAAAACATTCTTCCTGGAAAGAGAGTTCTGCTGCCTCTTGCTCATTTCATGGCAAAAAGGTTCATAGGAAAGAACTGTGGGATGTGCAGCATTTGTACTTAGATGTGGATAACCTCACCATCTTCTTGCTACCACATCTCACATAGCAGAAGGGAGAACTGCTGAACCTGTAGTAAATTTTAGGTGCTTGTGTCTGCATACAAATTTCTACCCTTGAAGTCTCCTCTGCCCATTTTGAAAGAACCTTTATTGACATGGTCAAATTCAGTAACAAGCACAATAAGATAATAAGAAATAAGGGATGTCCAGGTCCTGTCTCAGAGCTTTACAAAGACCTTTCCTTTTTTTAAAGTACTTGTTCTTCACTTGATTAATGTGTAAAAACTCATTTGCAAATGAAATGCAAAATTTGGGGGGAATTAAATGCTTGTTTTAATTTATTTAAAATAATTCTATTTTTTAAAGGAATCCTGCCTTAATTGATCTTAGCTTTAAGTGTTTCACATTGGAGTTATTCCTGAACTAGAATAGTACAAGTGAGATTAAAAATAGATCTACTATATCTAGTAGATCCATTCAACTATTTCTCAATTTATCACATAATACTATTGAGGAGCTATACTATCATGGGAAAAAAGCTATTATTATTTTATAGCTTAGTATTTCATTGCTAATTGCCCCTTATTTTATAACCTATAACTTGGAACAAGGTTTAAGGTCCACAATATAAGAGATTTATTTTGTTATGGTCCTTATTCCATTTATGGGATATCATAAACATTGCCAACATTGTTTAGAAGGATTTTTAAACATAGGCAGGTTTATCTCTTTAATAAAAACACTCTTTGACAGCAGCTTATTAACTACAAGAAATGAAAGAACCAACTCGRATAGTTTGGTTGAGTATCCACTTTGTGATACAGTAAGTGTTTGAGCAGGGGGAAATAGACTGATTAGAGGAAAATAGGAGCAGAACTGAAACAATAGGATAAAGTGGGGKGGAAAGCATCACTGGCTCTGTTCCTCTTGTTATTTGAAAACGTAAACAATCTAGAGATGGTCCCCTACTTTGTGTTTCTATTACTACCTGAGGGCAAAGTGTAGCACCTTCACTTCATTGGCATTTCAGCAGAATTAGTATGCTTTAATTGTTACCTTATTTAAAAGGATATCTTAAATAATTACAGTCCTAAGTTTGAGTGAGCAAATATGTAAGAAATATGCTATTAGGAGCAATATTTCATTGACAGAGAAATGATATGGTTTTCAATGCTTCCTGTCACTCTATAAACAATTTATCTAGTTCAAGACAGCTACTTTTCATTTCTTACAAGTGTAGTGCAGAAAAGCAGGAAGGTTACTGT
Organism: Mixornis gularis; assembly: GCA_003546035.1. NCBI lineage: Eukaryota > Metazoa > Chordata > Aves > Passeriformes > Timaliidae > Mixornis > Mixornis gularis. The sequence continues at coordinate 342,446 of QVAJ01000203.1, forward strand.
YATGTCATAATCAGTGGTACCTGGTTATCATTGCAGCTTATTGTCATTTCTCTATAGATTCCCTTAATATAACTTATTGTTGCATCCCAGAAGTATTGGTGTGTAATGGAGAGGCCTTTTCACACAATTCCCCCAATCTCCCTCCCCTACAGATATTTCTACTTCCCTGTGCAGTAGCACTAGCAAGCCTTTTCCACCTCTTTACTCCATCCCCTTCACACTGCAGTTAGAAGATTATTTCCCAGCCACCATCCTTCAAGGTAATCCCAGCTGACACCAAGACACAAGTTAAGCAATGTTGTCCACTGTGAGAACTTGTCAACAGTGGAGTGAGATTGTGCTGGGAGAGAGGAAAAGCTTCCCAAGACCCTGACTCAGTAGTTGTTACCTGGATGTTGATAATCACACCTGGGTATGTCAGTGGAAGGAGATTGATTTAGGAAAGGTCCCCTTACCCAGGCAGGAGATGCTTCACAAGGATAGGTGGCTGCAGACTRTCTTCTGTACAGAGCAGTGATGCTCAGCACCTTCCAGGAGCAGGGCCACAAAGATTTGAAGTTCTGTGTGGAGGAAGAGCAATAACACAGAGCCCTCTCACCACCTGGTGGCTCATTCAGCAACCTCTCTGTACCCAGAGTTCCAAGCACACACGCTTTAAGTGATAAGAAAAACAAACAAGCTCTTGTCCAGTGCCAGTTCTAGTACACTGCTCTGAGTGCTGAGATAGGAGAGTGCTCTGTTTTTCCAAAGGCAACATTATAAATTCATTTGGCTTAATAATTAAGCAAACTTTTTTCAGATGAAATGATGGCAAGGCATTATTCCCATCTTGATATCCTTCAGACAGCTTTTCTCAGCCAAATAGCATCAGTGTTCCTTAGGGACAATTAATGCCCTCCTTGCAGGTGAGGCTTTTATCCAGCTGATAACTCATAGTCATTTCCAAAGAGACTGGCTTTTCAGGCTCACAGGATAAAGCTCACACTAACCGTGCAGGACTTGGTTTATGCAGCCCTTCCTGCTGCCTCCTCCCAGCTTTTTGTGAGATCCAGGAATTGGCAGAGCCAGGGCATGAGTCACTGAGGTGGKGCTGTGCATGGTGTCCTCCAAGGCACATGTCTGGAGCACCACAAAGTTAACTCAGTTTGACACTTCACTGACTTCTGCATCTCAGCTGGGTGTCCCAGGAGCCACAGCCTCTCAAGGAAGGCTTAGGAGTACTTTTCCATTGCCATCTCCCTGCCATTAAAGTGCATTTGAGAGAAGGGCAAAGCAAGCAGTGGTTCTTTTCTGACAGTCACAAGCCTTTTTAAGCTGAAATGAAAAAGAAATCTTAAATATAAGCTTTCTTAAGGATCTGAAAAATAAAAGAACCCACAGTTGATACATATATGAATATATATACACACACCCACAATAATGTTGCCTCTTGCTAACAGATGTTACCATTGCCAAGCTTTTTGTGACTGTCACCTCCTTAAGAAGGAGTGTAGCATTTCGTGGCAGGTCTMTATATTGAAGTGCCACTGTCCATAGCAAGGGTAAGGCACCTTGCTCAGCAGAGGAAATGCCCATTGAACCAGGGCTCTGCATCACACACACATTGTGCACCTCATGCCAGCCTTGGGCCTTTTTAATTTTTGTGAGAAACGCAACAGCACCTTAACAAAAACAGACAGATAATTACAAGACTGGAGCATTTGTTTAGACAACTGGTTCATATCTGAATGTCTTAATTAAACACCTGCACACAGGCACTGAGCCTGCTAATATCTGAGGTAGATGCACAACTAGTGGATCAGGATCTTTAATTGASTTGCTATAAATTTAATTATAACTTCTCTGGAAAGCAATTCTCTACCCATTCCACTCTTTCCTACAGACAAGTATTTTTGCTGTCTTTGACACAGTCTTTCCAAGTCAAGAAGTTTCTCATATATTCAAAGGCCTTTCAATGAAACTGTAGCATGTGCTTTGACATGGCTTAAAAGGCAATAGTGGCTTTTCATTTTTARTACTATAGAAAATCAAAGATTTAGAGCTAATTTTTTTTAATAGCTCCTAACTTCTAAGTAAATGACAGTTCTGCAAATCACTGGTTTGGATATAAGCCATTAATCCCACACTGAGTGCCTAAATCCTTATTTAAATTATGAAATTTTGGTTGAAATATTTGAGATAGTTCATGAAGATGCATAAAGTTTGTATTCCCTCACTCACTGCACTTCTGAGGGAAATATGCTTTACTGTGAACTAAAATAGAGAAAGAGGAGAAGTCCCATGACCATATTTAAAAATGCGTTTAAGTCATTAGCTCTGAAATGTCGGGGGCACAAACAGCAGTTGGAAGACCAGTTCCACCACGTGCTCCTGTCCTCATGCCTGGAAACCAGTCTTTAAGCAGAGCACAGCTTGACCAGGAGGAAAAGCATCTTATCCCCATTTGCAACACTCTATGTACCCTTTCCTACAAGATGGGCACAGGGAAAGCTGGGGAGGGAATGGCACCTTGGATACATATTGCCTGGATGTGTGCTTGAGTCACCAGACTTTTGATGCTCCAGATGAGCAGCACTATCACAGGCTTTAATTTTAACTATTTTTAGTGAGAGTTTCCTGATCAGGCTCTCAAATACTAGGTTATCATCCCCTACCTTTGTGAGAAGGTGCTGGGCTGTGCACAGCATGCCAGGTTGAGCTTTAGGGCAGCACTCAGGTTGCTGCCTTGGCTTGCAGAGCTGGTGAGAGCAAGAAACCATATCCAGTGCATTGCTACAGGCATTGCTCCAGGCTCCCCAAACATTCCAAAGACTCATTCCAAACTGATCATTATCCAAAGCCCTCCCTAGTTCTAGGGTGCTATTGGGCAGCTTAAAAAAACAACACCAGGTTTTCAAACTCTGACTCTTAATCACAAACCCCACCAGTCTGACACACCCATTGCTTTTGTTTCTCATTTATTTRTGCAAGCCCATTGTATTCTTTGACTGTTTCCCCTGTGCTGGGCTGATATAGTCAGTGGTAGAGCTGGATATCCTTTCATTACACAATCAATTAGGTGGGAAAATATCTTTAAGTTCAACAGCAAATTTCAACCTATGACATGCAATTGCATAGAAACTGCCCATAAAGAAACACTTAAAATTTAGATGCATTTTTTTCATTTCTTCTTCATATGGAAAACCAACARTATCTGTGTTCTTTTGCTATGCCTCCTAATTAGAATACAAATATATGTATATATATACAAAAGGTAGCCTTTCTTCTTTTTATTTCTTATGCCACAAGTCAATATCTTAGATTACAGAAAAGCACATAGGAACAAAAAAAATGTGTTCTGATGTCCCTTTACCTCCCCATGGTGCCTTTCCTCATTAAGACTATAGAGTTTAGGATAGTTTGTTTTCATGTTAGTACCTATAGGGAAACTGGCTGGGCAAGGACATTTCCATAGCAAAAGCTACCTGAGGAACATACACAACCCCCACACCAGTAATTTAGTACAGGGGACTGAAGGTAATGCCATCATGAAATGGATCCAGTTTCTGTCACATTTAGAGAACTACAAATGTGTTTATAATGTCAGCCYCAGTTTCTCCACTTGCAGCAAGTCTGCTTTTACCTATCTGATCATTCACTACYAGGGTAAAGGAAAAGTTATTGCTGAAAATATTGCTAGAGGCAGCACATATGTCCATTTCCAAAGCAGAAATTACATGAAGAACTCAGTGAAAAATCTAACTCTGGGATGTGATAGATTTAAAGAGTCCAAACCATCCATTTAGTACCTTGTGAGTGATCTCAGCTAAATACAAAGATGTCAGAGATGTCAGATCTTTCATCTATGTGCAGCCTTCCCAGCCACAAGTAAACATGTCTTTTATCTACCTAGACTTGCTCTATTTTACCTGGGAGGGAGGAWAATGCTCTGTGGAGATATTAGAAAGATAATGCATCTCACACAGTTGAGGCTTTAGGTGAACTCTGCAAGTAAAGGGAAAAAAAGAGAGAATAGTGGGGTTTTTTTTCCTCATAAATAGTTTTCAAAGAGTCACATTTCAAGAAAAAAAAAAAAAGCCCGAAGTAGTGTGACTGATTGCTTTTGAATTATCTCAGCATGGTGTCATCTTATCTGAAGTTTTCATTTGTTCCTGTGACTGGTAATTGGGCCCTAAACCGACTAACAGATTTAGCAGGATCAACCTCTCAAATTCAGAGCTCTGCAAAAACACAAAGAGAATTTTTGATCTTTAAACTGAAAGATAAATGGATGTTATCCATGTGACACTTCAAGTACTGAAATAAGGGKGTTGGGGAGCAGGCTTTTTGGTATCTGGTGTGTTCTTTTGCTAATTGTAAGATCTAAGTCACTCCTTGCTTCTGACATCTTGAAAATTCTGAATATTGATACATCTGTGCAAAATGAGTGACGGACCAAGCTTATAAACTTATGCATCATTTGCCAATATACCTGTCTTTCCTGAAGTAAAAAATTCTCCCTAATCACAGACTACAGAAGAGGCTTTTATACCATTTTGCTGTTTGCTAGTTTTGAGTTGCAGATTAACTYGATAGGTTTAAAGGACTCAGGATGACATATTAATTTCTATCAACAGAGATAAGATTATATTTGGAACAGACTGATTGCAATCTGTATTTTTGCATTATAATCTTATGCAAAGTGTGTGAAATTAAAATTTATCACCTTGCTGTATTATAAAGCAGACAAGTTTCTGAATGTTTCACAATTTCAATTCACCACTTCCTCTACTTTTGATTTAGACCCAAACTTAAAGAACCAGCCTCTCAGCTTCACAGACCACTTTATCATTTTATCAACCAAATTCTTTCTATTCAGCAATGGAAAATAAGACTAACAGTTTGCCAAAGTGATAATTATTTTTGATAGGCATACACTCTAGTAATTCAAATTCAAAAGCAAACAGGTGCATGTATCTAAGTTTACAAACAGATTATCAAGCACTTCTGGATGCATTAGCCTTATTTCTGTGTTGATACCTATGAATACAAGTGGGTGAAAAGACAGCTGTGTTACAGACTCTGCGCTAGTGAAGAAAATATTTTCCTACTTGAGCCCCCTTTTTTATTTTTAGTGCTAAGTCTAATTATATTCAGAATCTTTCTTCTACATCCATAAGGACTGCTGGCCTATTAGTGGCAGGGAATGTGTCATTAAAACTTTCTTCCATATAAATCAAATTATTGGAAGAAGCTAGATGAGCATTTATTACCAAGGCACTCTCAGCTCCCTCTAATGAGGTCAGAGAAGCTGAACTTATTTTACATTTGGAACAGATAATGCTAATCAGCTGCTACTGAGCACAGCTTCAAGGTGACTGCTGTGTCCCAGTAAATCTGTGTCATATTTTCACRTAGATAGATGTGGAACTACAGCACATTAAGAAAATGAAATGTAACATCTTAATTATTAATATTTTATGTTGATGACTCAATTACCTGTCATATCCTATAGGAACACTTTCACACAGTGGGCAATGTAATACAGCATTGTTGTCTATTAATTCAACACTCAGTTAATCTGGTGCTCCCATTTTCCATGGGGAAAAAACCCACCCAGATGTGTTTGCTACATTTTAATCTATTTCTATTTTAAACCAGTCAATGCATGAACTTATCTGCAATTAAAAACAAAATTTTWTTATGCTATTTCTCAAATCCCTTCCTCAAAACTCATATGAGATTAAAAAATATTATTTCTGAACTGGTCTCGAGGTATTTCAATTTCACCTATGAGTGTTCAGACAGCTCCAAGGAAAGCTTCCAAAAGTTATATGCAGTTCTACAAACTTTAAATTAATAACCAGCCAAATTCCATTAAATATMATTTCCAGATCAGTGCAAGGGAACATTAGCAAACTAAAGACTGGCACCTAAAGAATTCTGTCTCTCTATTCTCCAGGAACATGTATTTATACATTCATTTTACCTCTCTCATGAAGCCTTTTAGTGCATTTCAGAGACCTGCTCTCTGCCTGCGTCTCAAGCCTGTCCACACTCAAGGTATCTTTATTCACACCTATATACTGAAATTCTGTTGCCAGGCAACAGAATTGGTAGCCCCATGTGCCTCAGCTCCTGATGCAGTCTTCCTCCTTCTTGATTTGTATTCCTCAACTCATCTGGTCAGAATTAAAACTGCCTTAAAATAATCACAAGCAGCACTGCCTCTCCTTGTACAAAAGTTTAGGATGTGGTTGACAACACATTACAGGATATTTTGGAGACATTAACAAGATTCAAAGCTATGTAGAAATAAATCTTTTGCTTTCTTTGTATTAATTCTCTGTTTGACAACCAGTTCCTAAAAATGACAGGCAGACTCTACTGTACTTTGAATTTCTATTGTATTCTTGCAGCTTTGAACTACAGTCCTGCAGSTAAGAGCTCAACATAATAGAAAAACCTAAAGAGATATGCCTGGAACCATTTCCAATTCCTTTTTTCTGATGCTTTTAATTTCTGGCATTTCCACAAATTAAAAAGTACTATGTTCCAGTGCATTTGCAGATATTGCTGCTCTTCTGTCCAAATTTTCACTGGTTGCTGTTCACTCAAATAGTAACGAGGTTAAGGGAGAGGAATTTSGAAACAAAAGTTACCATCTCCCACTCTATTTAGTGTTATTATAATGGTATACCAACTTCTAAACTTCCAAAAACTGAAAACTATTGCAGAGACAACTACAGAGTAAAATTAAAGGTCATTGCTTCCTGGCAGCTCCCATGTTAGAACTACAGTTTTTTTAGAAAAAGCAGAAGAGACTCAATCCAGTCAACATGTAACTMTCCCATCACACAGCAAAAGCCTGGYAATACTCCTAGGAAACTTCATGGGTTTCCCTTGCAGGATTAGTTCCCCTCATGTGAATGACTGGGAAAAACAGGAGTGGGGAAGCAGAAGCAGCAGCAACAGCAGAGAATATATGAGGCAGCAAAGGGCARGTATACTGTACTCTGTATGTACTATTAAAAATCCATCAAAATAAACAATTTTTATGTTTAAAAGGTTTCTAAAGATGCACTGCTAAACAGTTCATAATGGAAGAGGAAAAAGTTGTCAACCCATTACTAACACAGCAACACAGTCTAAACTAGCACCTTATCAAAGACGTATTTATAAATAAATAAAAAGATATTTTATAGCATTCTAGTTTTCTGAAGTCTTTTGCAGCCATTGYACTACTTTAGCACTTAGTTTAGTTATATTGTTGCTCTCTACAAGTCTAAGGRAGAGTTTAATAGGTACTCTTGAAATTAAGCAGCAGAATCTCAAAATTCTACCTACAAGCATTTAAAACAGTCCAAGGCAACACAGCATTTATTCTCAAATCTAGCATTGACTCCACTATTCACTACACCACATTAAACCCACTAAGTACTTCAGAAACATCATATTTAATTTTATAACTTATCTTAGCATCTGCCTTGGAATTCAGGAATTGGCTACAATTTTGCAWAGATTAACAGATGCAATCTGCATATTTGCAATTCATTAATTTACTCTGCACAAAATAGCAAGGAATGTTTTTACTTGTATTCACACACTGGCAGTAGCAGCAGCCTTGAAAGGACCCTACCTTCAATACTATTCATATCCGTTGCTTGTGAACATTTCAACTTTGATAAAGCTCTTCCAGTACAGACCAGTGGACTGTGRCTGACAATTGTGGGGCACGTGGTTTCACAAGCAACAGCCAAGATAGAAGCACCTCTAGAAGGTTTTCTGAGAATCTAATAATTGAATATATTTCACTTTCAAGTATTTTGGCATTTTGTGCAGCGGGTCAAATTTGTGCAGTGTGGCAACAGTGGGACAGATTGACTATGGCTGGACTCCAAGTGGCCACAAACACTGCTCCATTACTCCATTCCTCACCTGGATAGGGGAGAGAAAATATAATGACAGACTCCTGGGCTGAGATAAGGGCAGGGAGAGATCACTCACCAGGTACCAACATGGGCAAAACAGACTYGACTTGGAGAAATTAATTTATAACCAATCAAATCAKAGTATGATAATAAGAAATAAAAGAAAGCTATGTGCAGGGAGACAGTTCATCACACATTGGCTCTCCACAGGCTGCAGGAGCACAGCCTGTCTTGCCATGGTCTGCACCATGGGCTRCAGAGGAATCTCAGCTCTGGCACCTGGAACACCTCYTCCCCCACCATCACTGACCTTGGTGTCTGCAGGGCTGTTTCCGTCACCTATTCTTACTCCTCTCTCCTCTGGCTGCAATTAACTTCTGTGCAGTAACTTTTCCCCCTTCATCATGTTGTCCCAAAGGCACAGCCACCGTCAGTGGTGGGCTCAGCCTTGGCCAGGGTGGGTCTGTCTTGGAGCCATCTGGCATCAGCTCTGTCCCACACAGAAGCTTCTGGCAGCTCCTCACAGCAGCCACTCCTGTAGCCCTGCCCAGAGCCTTCCACACAACCCCAGTAGCTACAGAGAGCCTGAAGAGTAACTCCATGGTGGTTATCCCAGTGGAATTATGCAGGACAGCCGCCCTTCCAAAGGCGAGCGCAGCATGATAACAGTGACAAAAAAAGCTGCTCAACTGTGCTTGTTATTGCATTTTTCAATCTAGAGGGCAGAAACATAGAGGCCCATGAGCTGCCTCCATGATTGAGAAGAAAAACCTGCACAGAGAGGAGGACAACACTGCATACTGCTGCTTGAGTACTAAAGCTATGCAAAATTAATAGAAAAATGAATATTTAAAAGCACTAGAAAAGCATGTCTCAGYATTCAGGGCTTGTCATAACCTAACCTCATGATGTAAAATGGTATGAGCAAGCTAGCAAGGAACTAGAATCAAAATTACCCACTACACTTTCCTGGGTAGCCTAAGAAGATTCTCTGAAGAGTGATTTAAATCCCCTGCATAATTTTATTAATTATCAGGAAGGCAATTTATTCAGACTGAYACCTCATAATGTAAATGCATTTTTAACACATGAATCTATTATATTTTAACTGAATTAGTTCAGATAACACTGAAAAAATGGTAATGTTTTTGAGCTAGCAGTTTAACAGAATGAATAAACTGGAATACTTTATCTAGATTAGCTCTATGTTATCTCCACTCTTCRCACTGCTCCAAGGTCAAGATCACAGAGCCAAAGCTCTTCAAGTTTTGATTTAGTCAGTGTATCCAAACTCATTATGCTAAACCAAACTCTTTTGCAAGTTAAAAACAGTTTCAAATTAGGAAATGTTGTGCTGGATGAGCCTAAAATGGATTGCATCATAGCTGAGAATCAGGGCTGTGTTTTAGTTTGCATGCTTGTGTTTCCCAGAACACAAAAAAATAAAGAAAAATCACATTTTAAATGGCACTTAGGGCTTATTTAGGGATAATAGCTTGTAATAACTYCAGCTGCTCTTTTAAGTGCATATTCCATATCAAGATGCATAGTCATGGATTTTGCTAAGACACAAGAAATCTAGTGAGCAATGAGGGCACAAGTCCACATTCTCAGTTCTGCAGTAGATACACCCTGAGAACAAGCAGTTGTAAAATCYATGTTGTAGATCTTTCTCCCTTCTTGGAGTGGGAGAACTAGAAGCACAAGCAAACTAGACTTGCTGAAAGCCACATGCCACTGATCAAGAGATGTCCCAGTTTCAAACTCAACAGGTAAAGCAATGCTGTGAAGTTTGTGTGGGAAGTGCCAAGTGGCCTTTGCACATCCAGCAGAGAGGGGTGCCAGGCCCTGGGCTTCACTGATGCATTTTGGTTTTCATGATCAGCTCACAATTTCTGTCATGTCAGACRCTTCTGTGCTGTACAACAGTGCTGTTACTCAAACAACTTGGGCTAAGCAAACCCTTAACACCATGCACGGGCATTCATGGATGCAGCAAGCAAGAAGTCTTCAAGGAGCCAGGTCTGAAGCACACAGGCCACAGAAATAAGCTGGCACCACTAGTCCCCTTCTAYCTGCTTTGTTCACTGAGGCCACGTACTTCTCCTTTTGTGGTCACATTCTGCAGGGACAAGAGGTTATGGCTAAAGCAAGGCCCATTGTAGCAAGCTAACAGATACTGAYGATTTCTGAATTTAATATTATTCAKCTAAACAAATYTGAAGTCCCATTAAATCTCATTAAGTACTGATTACTTTAGCAATCTACTCCTGTGGACTTAAATAGGCCCCTGCGTGTTCCCTGGGGGGGAAGAGACCCATTTTAAAGCCTTTTTCACAGGGTTCTGGCACTCTCCCCATACCAAAATATTTCTGCTGTATATTCAACAGTATCTGCTTCTCAGCCTTTTCTACAAACCCCTTGACACCCTTTCTTCTGTTTAGGCCTCCTTCACAACTCTGTCATGCTGTACTTACTCAGCAAGTATAGGATCTGATGCAGTGTCTGCAGTGCAGAGCTTGAGCCAGCATACTGATTCTCAAGAAATTTGTTACAAATKCAATAGGACAACTATGCATGATTCCTGAGCATAGTTCACAACAAAATCCATACACATTCACTCCCCAGTGTTTGTGTTCCATGCTCACAAGAACTGACACAGGATGGTCTGACTGTACCCCAACTGCAAGTGTAAAGGTTAATGACAAACCATAAAAACCAAAACAAGCTTCAGTGAGACCAGAGGACTCCCTAGCCCAACAGGTCTCCACCATTAGTCTCCAGATCAAGCAACAGTRAAAACCAGGTAGAGAAGATATTCCTACCTTCTACCCTTCAAAGGAGGAATCATCCYATGCTGCTGACCTGTGACAGGACACAGGACTGTAGCACGCTTTCAGAGCAAAACACCAGCACTTGAAATACTTACTGACTTTAGGCTGCCAGTGCTGGTCAGTAACTCAGCAGGTTCAGATAGCAATCATTTAAGAGGTTTGTTTTACAGTGTGATGACCTCAGTTACAGAGCCAAAATGAAACATTTTGGGCTCATTTTCYCTCAGGAGAGCTGGAGTTTGCAATATCAGCTTCAAGTCAAAGTTCTTACACAGCCAGAGCCCAGGAATAAAAATTTGGATTCCCACAACATATAGCCTGTGTAGCCACATTGCTCATCTGCCTTTACAGCCACAGAAGTGTCCCTCCCAAGTTCCCGAAGTTGCTTTCCCACCCAAGCCATTATTTAAATCTTAGAGACCAAGAGCCAAACTACAGCATAATTATTTATTATTCTTTTTTGGTAGTACAAAGGCAGCTTTACAAAAATGGCCAGTAGTCACTACGACAGTGGAATTTGTTACAATCTGACTCCCTGTAAAYTGAAACCTGCAGGCAGGCATAAACTGTAAGAGACAAACTGCCCTTCCAAATCACTGAGTCAGCAAAGACAGATATCTCACTTGAGCATAATCCAGTGTTGCCCCATGATCTTGACTACTTGTTTCCAGGACATACCCAGGAATAAGAACCTTAGATTGGCTGGAAGTTCTGCCACTGCTGTGGCTGCTTAAACTGCTGAGAATAAGCCATTCCTCTTCATTGACAGGAAAAGTAGATGAGTGCAGCAAACTGAAGTGATACAGAGGGGACAAAGATGCAGTTCAGGACTGCTGACCAGTTAAGGAATAGTCTGTTCATTTAAAGTAAGCATTTAGAGAAGTATTTTTGGTGTATCATGTTCTTTGTCAAGTGGAACTGCCCATTTCACTCTCCCCCACCAAAGCAGCGGAGTGTTGGTAGAAAAGGGGAGCCATGTAAGACTTGGTAATTGATGACATTTTGCAAGAAAATTCAGATTTCTGATCCATAAACTAAAAGGTGAGGTGTCTAACTTAGTCCTTCAGCTGGGAAACTTCATAGAGGTAAGCACCAAGCATCTTCACCCCCTGGATGTAGTTATACCTGTAAAGAAGACAGTTTCTTTTAGTAGTGCCTTCACTGAGCTGTATTTCTAGCAGATGCCCTATTTGCAAAGCTCACACGTTAGTCTTATGCASATGACAAACTCCAGAGGAATTGTTGGTGCAGGAACAGGCACCACTCCCCAAACTCCTACATCTTCCCTGGCAAGACAGAAACACCACCCTTGGGGGAGAGCATAGCCAAGCTTAGAGACCAAAGTAAAAAACCTGCTCCTGGTTTCAAGTGTTGTCAATCTAGAAATCAAGATTCAGCTACAAACTAGTTACCCAAACAGTCAGTTATTCTCTGCTGGGGAGGATGACACTTGGCTATCCAGAGAATTAAACAAAAGCAAGAGCTCAATTTTTGGTGTTTTTCATAATACATGCCAAGGCACCCTGGCACAGGAATAGATATTCACTTACCTGTTTAGTTTTTCATTTTGAGAGTGAGCACCATCATCTGCAGCTCCAACAGGAAGCAGCATGACATTCTTGCCTGTGGCTTCTTGAAAAGTAAGGGTAACAGGAATGCTTCCTCCCTCCCTCGTCAGGTCTGGTTCAACTCCAAAAACTAGAAAAGCAATCCTCTAGTCAGTTTGAAGTCTGTATTTTTTTTCACAAACCCTCACTTAAGCCATCATGTACCTATCTRTACCAAGTGCTGGCCAAATCAGCCAGACTGCAAAGGCCACAAACTGTGGAGCTTCTCCCCACAGATAGAGCACTGCAGTATTGTCACTGTCAGAGTTCAGTTACACACCAACACTTCATCTGAARGCCTGTCTGTACTCCAACACAAGTTAGAGCTGCTCTAGCTGCCCAGTACAGTCTAGAAGAACTGATTGAAAGGGGTGCTGTGATGAACAAACTTCACTGAATYTGGCTTAGCAGGTGATCTGAACCAACAGTCTCATCCTTATGCAAAAGGAACACCAAACCAACAAACTTGTCCCAGAACAGTAGAAATKAATTTGATATTCAGTATCTTTCCTTCCTGTACTTCAGATTTCAGTTTAAAGGTTGCATATGACATGCTTCCTCACTTAGTGAGCCAAAATTATTAGATATGAGTACAGAACACTAAATATTCAGCACACATGACCTCCTCAGTATTTCTTGAGGTGCTGGAACAAGAGATTTTTAATCCTACCAATGCCAACTGAAAAACCCACTTACCTGTCTTCATGGCCCTCCTACCAGCCATGTAGTGGGGGTGGTTGAAGTCTGACACCCAGGGTTTTCCACCATGGCCTAAGTACACTTTGAATTTGTTGGGACTCTGCAGCTCCGCAAACTTTTTGTTCAAGTAGTCTTCAACCTGTAAGAAAGATTGAACAATCTTATCTACTACTAGCATTTGTATGAGCACTGGCAAAGTTCATATTCTAAAAGCATCTTAGGGACTTGCAGGYCACTACAACTGTGCAGCAATACTTTTCCTATTGCCCTTCCATGGCATTCCAATGATTCTCTGCTCTGAAGTCAGAATATCTTCTTTAGGAAAATTAACAGTATATTGTAGAACAATTAGCAAATATACCAAACACTGCTGCTTTTGAATATGCATTTCCAGMAGTCCAAGTGCCCTACAATTAGGTTAGCCTTTACTCCTAAGCCTTTTTGAGTTTAGAGAAACTGGGCAATCAGACCAGTACAGTCMACTGGGGCACCACACAGGATTCCTTCAGTTATCTCGTGTTGAGGTGCAGTACAGAGAAGATACTAGGAAAGCAAATGAACACAACTGCTTTAGAAAACAGAAAAGCTCTTCCCCCAAGGCAAGGGGAACAGAAGTTTAGAGACACTTGTTTGGATAGCAGCAATCCATCTCAACATACATTCTTTGTGACTTCTTCAGGAGTCATGTTTGGCACAAGCCTGATTGAGAACTTGCCAATCACTTTCCTAGGAATCACAGTCTTGGCACCAGAGGCTGAGAAGGCTCCTTCAATTCCATGGAGAGACAAGGAAGGGTATCTCCACCTGTGCATAAGGATCTCTCTCTGCAGAAGCAAAGAGAAAGATACCAGGTTACATAAAGTTTGACAGAGTTTCCTAAACTAATGATTTCTTCACACCTAATAAAGAATTTGCAAGAAATAGTGCTTTTTCCCATGCAGCTCATGGAAGACCACTCAGAAGCTGTTACTCCCRTTAAGCATACATTTAGATAACACAGCTGGGTTGTCAGCACCTTAAGAGACTCAGCAGTTCTCATTTGGCTCTCTCCTAGCTCTGTGGAACTTATGGGACATGACCAGTCTGCTTCTRATAAGGATACAAGTGCCATTTATAAGGTGCTCAAGCACAGTTTGTAGGGAACATTGAAAGCTTTAATTCCCACTGCCTCAGGACAGGCAAGTGCCTTCATCACCAAGACACTGCTTAAGTTCACATTTTCTAAAAGCCTCACCAATGCTCAGACTGAGGCTTACAGTGTGTTTTTCTTTAAMTCATCAGCTGTATTAAAAAGCCTGTACTCCAGGTTGGTTAAACCGACCACTACTACCTTCCAGGTACACTTCCTGCATTTCCTCTGTTACCTTGGACACAGCCGTTCAATACATTGAATCCTGAATTCAGTGCAGTTGTTGAGTTGCCCTGAGCAGACACAGGTACAGTGTCTCCACCATGAACTTCACTGCAGAAATGTAGGACACTTAGAAATTTTGTGTGCTTTATGTTACAAGTTTGTTTTTTTCCAGGTAYAACCTGCCTCCAATCTTCTCTCAAAGCAAATGTAGCTGTCATGGTGCAAATCTCTCAAGCACATTTGCTTCTCATCTGGAAGTTACAGCCCTCTCTCCCTAGCCCTAAAGCCCTCCTTGCATCTATGCAGCTTAGAAGTCCCTTAGCTGGAATTTCACGTGAGCCAAGCCTGAACAGCTTCAGTTCAGTATCACAAAGAACATCTTGCCAGCTCCTCCTTACATCCAAGCAATAATTCATCCATTACTTTAAAGGACAAGGCAAAGCAAGGAAGCCTGAGTGCTCCCAGTTGATATAAAACTGAGCATTTGAAGACAAGGCTGAGGATATAAATTGCTACTTATACCTATTTGAGTTAGGTTTGAAGTCTCCTGACAATACAAGGACAGAAGACAGACCTGCACATGTAAACTTGCCTTTTACAACACCTGTGTCTGCTTTTTATGACAGGAGATGTATTTACATCTAGGGTTTTAAAATTAGTATGTAATACTTGTACCTTGTAAGACTCAATGCCATTAAAAGGATTCATTTGGAGAGCTCCCAGAGTGAAGATTTAACTTTAGACATGAGTTTATTGAGCTTGAGATTGTTCAAAGATTTGGGCTGCCTAGCTCATGATTACAAAAAAGTCCTTGTGTGCCAGGTCTAGGAACATGTTCAGCATGGCAGCCTTGAATTCAGCACAGCTAGGACTCAAGCTCTTTTCTCACTTAAGGAGCAATCATCTCTGAGCAACTACTTTATTTCTGGTAACTCACTGACCTTCCTACAGATGTAGAAAATCAGATATTTTGTGTAGACTGTCATCTGGCCTCTGGAAAGCTGCCAATGTCCTTATCTAGCATTAAGAGAACAGCACTAAAGTTCTGTACAAGTTTCAAATACTATTTATACAGAGTAAAGAGCAAATTTAGAGTTGTCAAGACTGCTTGAGTTACACATGGGATAACCTAGAATAGGTTTTCAAGCACCTAACACTAGCAGTTCCACTGCAAAGTGTTAAGTATGCAGTCAACCATACAGTAAGCAAAATTATCTTCAAACCATTCTCACCATTTTGGAGACATCACATGAATCCTCTTCCTAATAAATTACTTAATAACTACACATACACATCCACAGAAGCTTGTTTCTGTCTTCCACTAATACAGACAGCTTGATCTAGACAGGGTAGAGGAGGAGTGCAGCACACCTTTGCATCATGCAGAAGTCTTGTTGCTCCTACATCTTTTGCATATTCTGCCAGGTCAAAATCAATCTTCTCATATAATGCCAGCTCCTCATCAGTAACAGGTGCCACTGCTTCATTAACACCTGGGATGAGGATTTTCCCTTTCTTGTCTACAAGAGAACCTGTAAACAAGAAGCACCTAATATCAGTATATTAAATTCAATATCCAGCCAGAAGATACAAGATGTCATTGCTGGGAACACTTTCCTTGAGAAACAGAAGTCTTGGCTTTCTGAAGACTCTGTAAATGCAATAAAATTCAGACTTCTATTTCCCAGAGCATGCACCACTGAGCATGGAAGACACTTAAAAGAATTTGTCTGTATCCAAAATGTGCACTTGCTTGCTGCTGTATTTAATTCTACTGCTACATTTCACTGGCTGTCTGAAGGCAGGATTYCCAAAGAGTCCAATATCATACCCACAGCAGAATTTGAGAAGACAGCTGATTTAATTAACATACAAATTTGCAGCAAGGTTTTAGGGGAAGCTAAGAGTAGATAGACAACTTCTTGGCAAGACCTTCACCATATTTCTGTATCTGAGGAATTAGAGCTTTTCATACCTGGCAAGCACCATTTCACTGGTCACTGCCTTGCTACTGCAAACAGTCCTCAGCAACTCGCTCACTGCAAACTCAGACACTTGGATAGTTCTTGTTCCCATTTTAAATGCATCCAGTGAAAGCTGTGTTTTCTTACCCATTAAAGCAATGAGATCTGTCATGGCCTCATGCACCGAACCACCATAAACTCCAGAGTGGAGGTCTTTGTCACAACATTCCACCTGATTGAAGTGAATGAAGATTCAGGTCAGTTTTAGCATGGAGATATTGCCATGTAGGGAGGGGACTAGAACAGCCAAAGCCCAGCTAGAACTTGATCTGGCCAAGGGTCAAGGAGTGTCCCCATCATTTGTTGAAAGCAGAGGGTAGTGTAGTGTCAGGGGGAAAGAAAGAGGCAGAGGTATTTAATGTCATTTTTGCCTCAGTCTTCAATATCAAGATCAATTGTCCTCAGCATGCCCAGCTCCCTGAACTGGAAATKGGTGATGGGGAGATGAGGGAAGCCCATAATCCATGAGGAGATGGTTAGTGACCTGCTATGTCAATTAGCCATCCACAAGTMTATGGGCCCAGACAGGACCCACCCCAAAGTATTGAGGGAAATAACCATTCTCAATCATCTGCCAGCAGTTCTGGTTAACTGGAGACCTTCCAGCTGACTGGAAAAGCACAAATGTGACACCCATCTATAAGAAGGGTGTATGTGAATGAAGATATCTATGCTATGAGACAATACTCCAGTGAAGGTGCTGGCTTATCTTGCCTCRCACATCTGAAAGCTATCCTACCCACCCAAAGTATCAGATAAGATAACAAGGGAAGGATGTTTAGACAATTAGGAAAAACCATTSCACAAAAGTAGCCAGTTTCATCTTTTCTGAAAAAAGCTACTGGAGTGAAAAGGTTTGCATCACCACTTCTCCAGTGGAAAATTCAGTTTAACAATAAATACTGGGTTTGCAGTGTATTTCAGCACTTACCTCTATGAAGTAGTAGCAGACACCTCTCAAACCATAAGTGATACAAGGCTTCTTCTTGCCTAGCCAGTAGTTGTCAGAAATGCAAACATAATCCACATCTTTAAAGAAAGCATCTCGCTGAGCAAAAATCAGGTCATCAAGGCCTTCAGATCCTGATTCTTCCATACCCTCTAGGCAAAACCTAATATTTACTGGAAACTCCTTTGAAATGAAACACAAGAATAGATAAAGCATGTGAAAACACTTGATTCCTTCAGCAATCAGTAATTTTCATCTGTTACATTCAAAGCAGAAAAATGGACATGGCTAAAAGAGTTCCATGACAGTGGAATTYGTTAATTATACACAAGCTGGTTTAAAGTTTGGACTGTGCTTAYGTTGAGAGCACTTAAACACCCTTCATTTGGTGGAATACAAACRCTTCAAAAAAATCATAAAAACTTGTCCCCAGACCCTTTAAGCACGAGAACACAGCAGAAATCTATTGCCAAAGGTAAGCCACCAGGCTAGGAAAACTAATATAAACCAYGGAAATTGCATGCCACAGTAGGAACAGAGCTACCTTGTCTATCCAGTCTAGCATATTCTATAYACCTAGACAGCAACTGAGAACTGGTTATTCCTCTCAAAAGCGACAGGAACTTGTCTTGCAAGATAAAGCAAACACCCTGAGCTATTTCTGAYTGCACATTTTCTTTAATAGAAATAAGCAAAGCTCCCAGTTTTAGTGTTACTAAGTTAACCTCCTCTTAGAGCTCAGTGGCAGTGAGACACTAAGCCTGCATAAAGGCTAAGGTATTTGACATCCTTACATGATAGTGATCACATTTGATTATTCCTCCTGCTCCACATGCTTGCATATGTATTTCCCTTCCTACATATTTCATTAAAAGAAAATTGTTAGAAGTGCAACCTAAGCATTTATAAAATACTAACTTGTCAGCAAGTCAACTCTACTAGGAAATCAGGGAATTTACAGGACTACTGCATCATTCTTCCAATCAGCTGAATAAGCAGGCTTCCCTCACAAGGGTTTGTGGTTTGGATAATATTTATTGCTAGACTCAGCTGTGTGTGACAAAGTAGAATATCTTTTGGGCACATACCTGGTTAGTTTGTTGATAAGCTTCCAAGGCATTCAGCCAGGCAAGCACTGGACCTTTGTCATCTGTTGATCCTCTCCCATACAACTTTCCTGTAGAAAAAAGATACAAATTAACCAGTGAGGAAAAAAATTAGTATGAAGTTTCATCTCTTACCTAGAGGAGAACAGCTTTTTATGGACAACTTCAACCCTGCTTATATAAAAAAACTTTCATTTTTGACTCCTCATAAGTAGCAGTTTTACATCCTGCTTCACATACCCTTTTCAAGTGGGATAGGACTGCAATAGTTCTCCCACTTACAGAGTCACCTCACCTCTTCCCCCAGCTGCTCCCTCAATAGGAGTTTATTATAAGTCAGGAAAAGACATAGCTGCCTTATCCTTCACAAGAATATAATTTTCTACAAACACCTATGTGTATAGAAACAAGTTTCCTGCTTTTAACAGAAATCTATCAAGTACTATCTTCAGTTCAATAATTCTTTGTTTGAAGAGTAAAAATTCAGTAGCTAGTGACAAATCACTTCTCTGGATTCTCCAGATAAAAGCAGATCTGTCTAGAAAGGAATTTAGTCAAAACAAGTTTCACAGGCCATAGAGAATTCCCAGAAAATGTTGCACATGGGATCACAGCAGAGGCAGCTATCAGTGCAATTCAGAGCTGTGGCTACAACCCCTCAGCACTCCATGTAGCCAGCGACAGAACAGGCCAGGCAGCTGGCAAAGGCAAAGAGCCACTGGTGAATGTCTCCTGCATGGCCAGGCTGCACAGAGACAAGCCACAGCCTGAAGTCTAGGTCTTGCTAACAGACAATGCATTTCAGTAACGTGGACTCTGCTGCCTATGATTAAGTGCCTAACCAGAAGTACCAGTTAGCACAGATACTCCTTTTTCTAGGAATCATTAATGTTTATGCAACATGAGTGGTTAATGTCCTTCTATTGGTATGATCTTTAACACTGAGAAAGTGAAACAAAGGAGAAGCTGTTGGTAGCACCAGCTTTTAATAGAAAAGGAAGTTTTAGTCTTCTTGACTGCTGGCAGTGCTGTTTCAACAGGAGATACTGCACCATTTCTTCATCCCCATTTATAGGAGAGGGACAAATTTTGGGGCACTACCTCTGCAAAAGAGCTTCTGTAGTACTCATACAGCAGTTAAACACAAGGCAACCCAGAGAGGCTGCTGTGCCACTCCTGTCTCCAGGCATAAAGTAGTTGTGTTGTGTATTTTTTCCTCAGYAATGGCTCAAAATTCCTGCAGTCTGACATGACCTTACAGGCTTCAAGCTGTGAACAAGAAATTAGCTCTAAAAAGTTCTCTGGCAACAAGCTGGCACCATGGAAGGCAGCAGTTCAGATTGTGTTGTAGCTACAAGGAAGGAAACACAAATTACAGCCTAGACTACCAGAAAAGGACACAATTCCAAGAGTAGCTGAGATTTTGCAGTTCAACTTTTTTACCATTTCCCCACCCACACATTTTTATTTCAACAGTATTAAATAAACACCCACACCAGTTCTTACTCTCCTTCCCCTTTGCAATCARTGGCACAGCTTCAGAGTAATTGAGGAAGACCACACTTGTTACAGAAGTGTTCATCAGTTTGTGAAGTCCACTGCTCTTACCATCTCTTTCTACCAGTGTGAAGGGCTCACTATCCCAGCCGTCCTCTAGTGCTGCTGGCTGCACATCCAGGTGACCATATACACACACTGTCTTTTTGCGTGGATCTGTGCCCAGTGTTCCCAGAACAATTGGTGGTAGGGGAATCTCTGATCCATCAGGCAGCTAGAAGTAGGAAGGCAGAAGTTTTATTAAAACGTGGAACATCAGAGTTTTAAATCAGATACATGAATTACTTTAATACTACGGAGGTTATGAGGGTACAGGCACAGACAGCTAAACAAAACTAATCTACTTAAACTGATTGCCACAAGCAGGGTGACAAAGACCTRATGGCACCATGCCAGTTAGTTTCCTGACAAGTCCCGGTAATAAACAAAATGTTCCAAGCCACTCAGAACTGTTAGCTTTAAACTACCAATCCTACATCAGATTTTAGCAGTGCAAGCTGACTGCATGCCAAACTGCTATATCTAATGCTGACCTAAGTATAAGTGATAAACTCTATTCAATATTGCAGTCTGTGTTGCTTGTCTCTGCACTTTCATCCTGTCCACAGTATAGCTCTCTGGACAAAAATTTCCTGACTGGAAGGAAAGGYTGGGTGTAATATGTGCCTACACCCAAATAAGATCAGCATAACAGACCTATTTCTCTGTACCAGCCTACATTGTTACACTAAGGGCAGGGTAGTGCTGATAAACTCAGTTCAGGAGTTCAAGAGTTGAACTTGGCTTAATCCCTTGCAATAGTCCATAAGTAATTATCACATGCTATTCCCAGTCAGCAAGCATTTCCCTTCCAGTGAACATGTAGTTCTACACACTGTTCAGCAGATCAAGATCAGCTTTGACTTTTTGCTTCTATGGGTCCCAAGTTCCAATTTTTTATCAACAGGTTACATAGTCCTTGGCCAGCTGCAGCTCTACATAATTAAAGCACTACTGCAAGAGTTTGCAGTAACCAATACACAAATTGCTGTGCAGCAGTAAAGCRACTTTGATCTGACAAGTTCAGCTGCTTTACATTGTCCCTCATGGATATAGCAGCAATACAATACACTGACTAGCTCTCTCTGTACTTAATATAAAACTGAACACTGAAGKTAACCCTTGCAGATAGATTAAAGTTACCTAATAAAAATATTACATATAAAACTCTAAAATAAGTTCTTGCTACCAAAAAGTTAACAGWGATGAAAAGAACAACTTTGTCTCTGAATTAATTGAAACACTTTTGATGAGGTTTTAGGCTGTAGGTAGTAGCAGAGGTAGAATTAAACTACAGATTCCCTCCCAAGACAGCTGTTTTCCTGCTGGAACCTGTAGCTACAAACAAGTGTAATCCAGTTGCCCAAAGCAAGAACTGCTCAGGAGGTTCCCATAAACACAGAGTTTACTCAGCAGTCTTTCACACCAATTATAAGGACAATCTCCTAAAACTAGTAAACATTCCAGTACAAAGTTTTTAATGCCACTATCCAAATCCTAGTCTAATAATTTTGGTATGGGTCTTACTCTGAGGCAGGTAGTGACTAGGCACTTCAAAGGAGAAGCATATCAAGTGGATATTTCCCTAGGATGACATTATCATTATCATAAGCACATACATTTCTCAGGGAAAAGAAAAAAGCAGTCTGGATAGCTAAAAATGAGGAGGGAAGTCATTCTTTTAATGATACTTTTGTATCTAGTAAGGGAGCAATGCAATCCTGCGACAAATGTAACACTTCTGACTTCTGAAAGAATCCTAAAGTCTTTTGGCAGACTTACTGAAACTTTAGTCAGTATCTTTATAGTCTATGGGTCTAAGGACCAATACCAGCCTGTTGTTTAAAATGTCTAACATTTTTGTTTGCAGGTGCTCTACTCAYGTTAAGTTCAAAAAGTATTTAAAACATTTAATACAGTCCAAAAYTTAATTCAACATCTTTAATTGGGTCCCAAGGTTCAGCATAAACAAAGGTTTTTAACAGAAGGTTCAGACTGTGTGGCAGGAAAGACACCCCAACATCCTACCACCCCGACAGGCTACTGCCTTTCTAGGCCACTGTCCATGGGACCCTCATGATCCTGACCCAGAAGTCCATCAGACACCAAGGAATTAGTGACCCACAAAGACAATCTGAGCACCCCAAAGCCTGTGCTGTACTATGCTGCATGCAGTTTCATCTTCCTGCCTGCACTGTTCTGTGCATATCCCTGGACTGCAGGATMAACTGAGCCACTTGACTGTAACCTGAAAGCAGCTCCCACTGCACACTGGGGATTACATCACCTGCATGTCCTTGACTTAATCTAAAAGTGCATCAAGAAATTCTCACACAAAATCCTGTCTGTCAGTGGAACTGAACAGCTTGAATAAATAAAATGGGAAAACATTCCCATGCATGGGATCTRCACAGTATGTTAGATGCTGGTTGGATGCCTGCTAGATGCTGCACATCTTGGAGGTGCCAGTATCTACAGAGATATAAGAATATTCATGCTATATCCCCCTTCATTATAGTGATAAGTCAAATAAGCAGCCTTTTAATAGAGTCTAGGTGCCTTTCATATTGGGAACATAAACTAGCACTTTCTCATGCAAAACATCTTGTCTTCTGAAGAGATTTTTTCCCTACTAAGCTGCCATGGAGATGCCCACRTACCTTTTGTGTCCCAATATCCATAAGTTTGGTTGTGCCTCCCAGGCGCTCAATCTCCTTGGCAGCGACCTCCATCATGCGCCTGATTTCACCCCTCTTCTCTGGCCACGCCGACACGCTCTGGATCGCCACCCACTCTGCCAGGCGCTGGAGACATGCAAGAGTACAGGATTTACTGCACTACAGGCACCAGGCAAAGACCACCACACCTCTGATTCAACACACACTGGTTTAAGCCAAGCTCAAATTGAGGCAAATCAGCTCCGTCCTTTGCTCAAAGAAGAACTTTTAACCATTAATATTATTCTCAAAAGCTCTCTAAAACCTCACTCACCTACAGCTGTCCCTAATGCATAGCACAAAGTCTACAGATACAGATCAAGTAAGTTTAAGAGTATGACAGCTTGTGCTTGTTACGCCTTTTTAGTTGCTCTTCTTGTTATGCCTTTTTAATTGCTGTTCTTTAAGTACGCAGAACCACCTAAAGTTTTTCAGGCCTCTCAAAAAGGCCACTTTAGCTTTTTCTCCCCGTGTGAGTTCAGCAAAGACAACTGGCAGAAATCAAGCTGAACACTTGGCAAAGTTCATGSCCGAGTACCCAGTGCTATACCATTGATTCCTTCATGGGTAAAAGGGATTATAATGCAACCTGTAACTAAATAGCAGGTCAAGCAGCAAAGTACCTCCTGGGTGAGGGCAACCTCTCCCTCTGTCCCCCAGCATAAATTGCTTTATACAAGAAAGCTTTGTTCCAGCCTCATTTATAATATATTTAATCTCCCATCTCCAAAGGGAAGAAACTATAAACCTAGTTTGGCATTCAGAAGCAAGTGGCAGCTTCCTGTACCTCTAAATAGGCCACCAGTAGCACTATACAGTAATAGATCATTTCCTAATAAATTTACAATGGACATTAAGGTTTTTGAACAGAGCTATGACAAAAATTGAGAAACAGTTTTCTGTCTGGCCTGACTCAAATCTCTCACACTTGCTGCCTGCTGGCCTCTCTCTCCCACTACTTGACATTATTACTGAGCATATCATATAAATGTAACAACAAACTTGAAGCTGACCACCTAACTTCTAATATCCCATAGCTGCCCATGCTACAGGACAAAACTCAAAAAAACCTTACCTGAACATAGAGGTCCTGGTGTTCATCGATGTATTTAAAGAGGGTTTCAAGGGCAGACATTTTTGGACTAGCTTTCAGAACAGTGTTGCTGAATATTCTGTGACAGAGAAATAATTTAGGTTACAGGTTTAAGAAGTGACAGTCAGTAATCAAGAGCTACAGGAGACTTTCATCTTTCAGATTCTAATGCCACATACCAAGCTGTACTAATACAAAACTTGAGGCCTCTCCCTTTCATGAAATCACCACAGTGAAGTGGCTAAACAAAAGCATATTTAAATTTCAACACCACTTTTTCTGCCTCTCCCATCAAAATAACTTTCAAAATTAAACTGAGCAGTCTTGTCTCTAGAGATATTTCAATGAAATCATACACTTCATTTTACTGCAGACTTACAGGCAAAATGTTACTCAAGTAAAATGCAACTTCTAAGAGTAGATTTCATTATGACTTCGACTAATAGCATGCCATAGGCTTGAATGCTGGTAGCCAGGCCCAAGAAAGCACCATAGTTTATGCTCTGCAGAGGATGTTAAAAGCAGGCAGCTGGAGAACTGTGCTTTCTTCAGCCTTAAGTCTCAGCCTGACACTCAGATTTCATAAATAAGGTCAGAATGAAACCATGGGAACGGAGGCCAGCCCCAGCAGGTCATGAGCAAGTGGTCAGTGACAACTTCAGTGCTACCACTTCCTTCTTTTGCTTTTATTTCAACTGAAGTTCATGTGAGAAAACCCAAGACCTCTCCCCTTTTCAGTTTTCCGTCTTCCTAACCAGTCTGAAATCAATACTGAAAAGAAATGCTGTCCACTAAAGCAACAAAGCAAAGAAGCTTAAGCTTAACTCTCCAGTTAGAATTAAATATACAGCACCTCATCTCAGCCAGGAAAATAACAAGCTTTACAAATCCCAAAATGACTAAGGTTGAAAGGGACTACTGGAGGGACCAGTAGTCCYTGGTCTAAGATGTGGCCCTACAGCACCTTACTCAGGATATTGTCCAGGAGCCTTTTGAGTAACTCCAGAGAAGGAGGCTTCCTTAAGTGTGCCTCTGGAATCCAAGTGACTGGACTAGGAGGAAAAACTCCAGTGTCCATGTAATATAAGCATGTTCAGCAGCTCCAGCCACTGTGATTCAGTATTTTGTTGAGTCAGCTTCATACCAGATCCTTTAAGCCTTTCTTCTGCTTCTACATGGCAGTCACAAGACAGTTGTTAAAACATCTGACTGCTTTGTCTTAGGATTTCTTGAGCAGCTGACTACTCTACATATCTGAAACAAATCCTTTCCAGCTGCAGGCTGTCCCACACAATATACTGCAATACAAGCAATACCCCAAATTTTGTTTCAAGCAAGGTTGTACTTGCACATATATTGGTGTTTGACACACAAAACCCCTTTTCCTCACCAGAGATAGCACCCATCAAGTACAAATTCRGAGAACTAGTTTTAAACACCAATTAGAACAATCCTAAATCACCAGACAGGTAAGCATTCACTTCAATACTCATGAAAGGTGAAAACTGAGCACCTTCAGAAGGACTACACGGACATAACCAAGTTAAAGCAATGCTTCTCACTGAAGCTGGGGTTCCCTAATGAAGTCACCCACCTGACACGCAGTTRGAGCTCAGGGAGGATTCATGAGCAGCTTTTCAGGAAACCAGCACACAGGCATCAGTCCAGGGCATATGACCCTCCCCTTCACTCAACCRGTTTCTATAGCAACCAGCTTCACAGCATAGACACAAAATACCTGTTATATTCTAAGGCTACATTCTGTCCAACACAAACAAGATCTGAACTAYTTGTTAAGTCGGGGACTACTTTAAATATCACCT
This sequence comes from Mixornis gularis, assembly GCA_003546035.1. NCBI lineage: Eukaryota > Metazoa > Chordata > Aves > Passeriformes > Timaliidae > Mixornis > Mixornis gularis. The sequence goes on from QVAJ01000203.1 coordinate 368,158, forward strand.
TAACCACAGGTAAATAGTTCTGAAACCACAAGGGCATTGAATCACACAAGTCACCCTGAAGAGCTGCAAAGAAGCTCCAGAAAGCTTCAAAGTACAAAAAGTAAGTATTGGTTACTACATAGCAAAAGGCCAGATGTTACTTCCCCCTTCCTCTCCAAAATCAGGGTTTGAACTTCCTGTAAATTCTTCAGAATGGAGATCTGAACCCTCCCTACCGATGCAGAAGAGGCTCCACAACTTTACCTTTTCACAGGACTATAGAAGTTGCACCTTGAAACAAGATAACCCAAGGGACGATCATTGCACTATTACAACTCTGTCTTCCTTATCCACAAACAACATTAGGATCYCAGAGGAGAGCACTGAAGCAAGTGAAAAGCACGCTACAGCCACCACTGAGCCCCATGCTCACGCCGCAGGCTCAACACTTCGCCCTGAGACTGACTTAAAGGCTGAACGTGGGACTTTCTTTACAGGGTTTTGCAGCACCGGGACGAGCCCCCCGCAGCCGCCCAGGTCGGTGACAGCCTCGGGACGGGAGGGAAGGAGGCAGGCGCAAGGCGGGCTTCCTAAGGACAGCGCGGGRGGAAGATTTACGGGGAAAGAGAGGAACAGCGAGGAAGAGGACAGGAGTGGAGAGGCAGGAGCGGGGCAGCCACGGTGCCGGCGGGCCCCAAGGCCGAACAGACGCTCCCCCACCGGGGAACACGGAGCAAGGCCCGGCCCGCTGGCGGCGCCGCACACCCGGCATTCCCGGCTCCTCCCCGCCAGGCCGTACGCCATACGCCGGTGTGGCCGCACCACAAGGCCAAGGGACCCGGTCCCCCCGACCCCTCCCGACACTCACTCAGTGGGTGAATGCAGCCCCGGCTCCCACCTGAAGTGAAAACAGTGACACCCCCCCACCACCACGGCTCTTTAAGTAACCCCGCGCCAGCCCCGCCCCGCGCCGCGCGTCGCGCCGGCCAATCCGCGGACAAGGAGAGTCTGGGGGCGGGGCTTAATGCGGGAGGGGCGGGGCCTCGGCGCGCGGCTGCGGCCTGCGGGGGGCGGCCCCTGTGGGACGGGCCGGGAATAATAATAAAGGAGAATATAATAYATAGGGGAATATAACGTGGGATCTGGGGCGGAGACCAGTCTGGACAACTGAATTATTTCAACCGAAGCTGGGAGTATCCTGATGATCTTCCTACATTTGTGGTTTGGATAGGTTTAATAGATTTAGATATGTTTTAGACAGGTCCCTAGAGTCATGGAATTAATTATAGAATATCCTGCGYTGGAAGGTATCCACAAGGATCGTCAAAGTCCAACTTCTGGCCCTGCACAGGACATCCCCAAAAATCACACCACGTGCCTGAGAACACTGTGCAAATGCTTCTTGARCTCTGGCAGGCTGGTGCTGTGACCCCTTCCCTGGCGAGCCTGTTCCAGTGTCCAGCCCTCTGGGGGAAGAACCTTTTCCTGATATCC
>QVAJ01000203.1:370477-397856 GCA_003546035.1 Mixornis gularis
TGGGATGGGATGGGATGGGATGGGATGGGATGGGATGGGATGCGATGGGATGCGATGGGATGGGATGGACCCTGGCTTCCAGGCTTTGCCCTGGCAGGTCCCCATGGGGAGCTCCTGCCACTCCTGGCAGCCCAGACTCTGAGGAGCCCCTGACACCAGGACACCTGGCACTGCTCTGTGTTGGTGGGAGAACAGATGGCAAAATGTACCCCAAATGAACAAATGGAACTTAAACACTGGAGTAAAGTTTCTATTTATACTTATGTTAGGAAAAATCTTGCCTGGAAGCAACAGGGAAAAAAAGAGTTAAAAATTTTTAAAAAAATTAAAAAAGGAAARAGAAACTGCTTCTAAAAAGTAGTTTGTTGCATTTATGAAGGGTATTAAGCAACRTGACACAGGATGATTTCTGGTGACCTATTTTATTCTCATTGTTCCTACATGGAAGTAATTTTTGGTACTTTTTTCCCAYATTGGTAAAAAAAATTCACAAACCAAAATAAGAATCGAGGACACGAGCTGACAAAAGAAAGGCATTAAAGAAGCATTTGTTGTGTAGCAAATGTGGTGTACTGTATTATCACAGTTTTCTGCAAGCCTGTATTGATCTAAAYCCACAAAGGATTATGCGAAGAACAAACACAAAAACCACACAGTAACTTACCTGAGGGAAAACAACAACATTTTTTGAAAGATAACTGGTCCAATTATCAGCTTTGAGAGCCTTGTAAATTGTCTTTATGGAATCACAGTTTTGTTTTACAAGGCTGTTCATTTGGAGGTGAAAATAATGTATGCATACATAAAAAATCCTTTGGGAATACAGGAGAAAGGAGGCTTGGGAAAAGACACATTTATCAGAAATGGTTTAGGGACGGAGGATGACAAAGCAACGTACTTTATAAAGAAAATATAAGAATGTTCAGCATTCTCTGGTCCTGACAGAGATATCTAAACATCTAAGCTGCTCTGTTTCTTTTTTTAATATGTTGTCTTTGAAATAGTTTTGTTCTAAAGAAATAATTTGTAGGTACTTGTGCCATTGCTTTTAGTCACAGGGAAGTAGCAAGTATGAGTCAGCTGAAGAAGTAGCAGCAGAGTAAGTGAGGAGCCTGAAATATTAGCACTGGTCTGGGAGAGAACAACTGTGTGAATCAGCTTTTTGGATGGCTGCAGACTGAGAGCCGTAGGGCTGTAGGAGACCAGCAGAAATGCCATTAATAGTGTGGCTGCCCTTTCTGAAAAATTCAATGGGAAATGATGAAAGGGGACAGAAAGTTTCTATGGATACTACAGTACACATGCAAAAATATCACTCTCACTTCTTTTGAAATTAACTTCAAGTGGCGGTCATGTTCCTATTTGCAGGTGTATGCCATCTAAAAATTTCACATTGCTCAAATTTTGTCTTTTCTCTTACATGAGATAAAGTCACACGCTTTTTGATCATTCCAAAGAAAAGTGCTGGACTGAAGCAKTGCCCAAGGGCTGTGGTTCTCATGTGCACGTGCTTATGTGGACATTTTGACTCCATTAACATTGCTTACCTTACGTACACCCACTTCTGCTGGGTTTGATTTTGTTGACTAAAGGTGAACAGAGCTGCTTATCCCTGGAAATTGCACTGCCATTGGCATTCCAGCAACATCAGCCTCACCTATTACCCCTGGCTTTTCAAAACCAGGTGGCCTCAAAGCCCAAAGTCATTTAGAGGAATAGCACTAAACCAAAAGAAATCAAAGTATCATTTACTATCCAGTCAGTGCTTTGGCTTTGGAGGTAACCTTGTCCTGGCCTCCAAAAAAGCAGAGCTGCCTGTGTGACTTACTGTAATTGTAGAGTGTGTGTTCATGGCCTTCCTAATCTACATATGCATGTGTGCCATGCAGCAATTAATGAGCTTGATCCTCACGAGCTTCTTCCATCAAAATAATTTTTTAATCGGTTATTAATCAAAATACAGGGCAGATTAAACTTAATCTAGACTTAACCATGTAGAAAATGTTGGTGTTTACATGGGGAGAGCCCAGTGTGGGATATCTGTATACCTGAGCCCCTGGTCAGAACCCAGTTAGGATGCTCCATGGCACTTTACTGGACTCTGCGCTCAGGTTTTGCTGTTATGAAACATGCACATAGAGGAATGCTGCAACTGAGACAAGAACTGAATCAAAGTCTAGAGTCCTGGTCCTGTGATCCCTCTTCCCATCGTTGCATAGTGGAGCACTAGTGTGAAATGAAACCTGTGTCCCTCAGTAGCCACACAGTAATCATAATATATGCTCAAGGACCCTTCTCCCTCCCTCTGCTCCTTCCCTTCCTCTACCATTTACTGACTACTCCTTTTGTCATCTTTAATGTCCTCTCACTATGCTGAGCCTGACAAGTGGAGGATTTATGTTCCCCATGGTTCCATCCAGTCCAACTCAGAACAGAGACATCTGCACTGGTCTTCCATGAGCCCCCCACAGTGTTGTGCCACGGTGGAGCAGACACACACAGGGTGGCTCTGTGCTGCTGTGCTAGGTTGACTCGCTGGCTTGGTTGCCATGAGCATGAGGAACTAATTTGCCCTGCAGTGGTGTGTTGGATACTCAGGAGGCCCAGCATGCTCACAGAACTCCTTCCTCACCAATCCCTACAAACCTTCCTGTCCCGGCCTCCTGGCTCAGTGGTTGACACATCAAACGCTTCTGCAGCTCTGGTAGACCCTCTATTAATAAGGTTGTAACTTTCCTGATAAAAACACACACTCAAAAGCTTGCTGCAACTTTAGATCCTTCAGCATCTTAACAAAGTACCAAAACATCCTGGATTACTCAGCCTTCAGCAGTCACTAATTGCTTGACTAAGCCAATTCAGGACACCATAGATCTTGAAGCCTTTCATCCTAGGCACTAGATTTATCTGCAAACCATGACAGCATAAAGTAGAATACAAGGGTCTTCTTGCACTGCTGGATAGCTCTTTGCTCCTTTTTTCCTGGCTTTATGTAAATGCCCTTCCCCACAAGTGCCGTTTTTTTGAGTCTGTACTCTCTGTTACAACCTGTGTTTTCCATGTCCTTTCCTCAGGATGCACCAGTGACATGTTGGCAATGTCACTTTCAGAAACATCAAAACTAACCTGTCTGGAGGGCTGGAGAGATTCCCTCAGAATTAGAGAGAGTGGCAGAGAGCCAACCAAAACCAAAAAAACCTTACCCCCTCTTCTAAATTCAATGTGCAAATTGCCCAGATATCAATGTGGTTTTGGCAGCATTGTCCCCATTACATTATCCTGACATTGTCCAGGAATAGACAGTCTATTTTGGGGGGTCTTGTGCTCAGAGAGGACAGGTACTGTTCCTGCTTCTGATTCTGAGGCACTGATTAAAGAATGATATGAGGGGCTGTTAGTAAATTGCTTTTTTACTGTACTTCAGAGGACTGGCTTGCAGACTGCAAAGCCAACAAATCTTGGAAAGTCATTGAATGGGCATGCCAGAGATTCCTTGTTTGCTGAAGTGTTAGTTCAGCTGTGCCAGTGTTCCAAAAGGAGTAAAAAACTCACCTACATCCCTTTGTTCATTGTCTATTCCTTTGCCTGAGGGACTAAAGCACTCTGTGCTCCTGCCTGTTTGTCCTGGTACTCTGCATTAATATGACAAGTCAATGGCTCAAATGGGAATGGTGGGATGTGTGTCACGTAACAGGCACGTGTAAAGGACAGGCAAGAGAAGAGTCAATAACCCAGCTAGATGTGCTCTGACTGCAAATGAGAACCACAGCCCTTGGGCACTGCTTCAGTCCAGCACTTTTCTTTGGAATGACCAAAAAGCCCAAATGCAAAAACATTCACCCTTATCTCAACTATCCTGTATTTCATTCCAGTGTTTCATCTCAACTCCATGCTCAGTTTATCCATGCTGAAAGTGCATGGAATGTGCCATATGCATGAGTAGATGTCATTTGCAATTTCTCCTTGAATATATTTTGGGATGTTGGGAGACTTTATTTCGGTCTTTTGTAAGTTGTTGAGTTATCAGTGTGAAAGGGAAATATTAAAGAGGTTTGGCCAGCAATGCATGCTGTCCTCAATAAAATGGAGCCTAAGTGCTTCCCCAGCTCTGGAATTTTACTCCAGAGATGCAGCTCTCTAGGACTGCTTTTTGTGTCTCTTGTGGTTTCGTTGTGGTTCCATTCCCCCTCCTTTGGTGGATCTCCTCTCTTCCCAGGCTGAGGATCACATCCAGAACATTGCAATCCCTGTTTTTCATTTTGGAAGACTTGCTATGAGTTCTTTTGCTAGGAAAGTATGTGTGTGTGCATCTGTACAGCATGGACTGAAAGCACATTTTTGTTCTATGCAGGAAACAGGGAGTTGCAAAACCAGCAAATATGAAATGTTGTCCAATAATGGTATCTCTGCATATTCCGCCTTTTATGTTCCTTCGTGTAAATCAAAAGTAAATTCACTGATTCTGGATCAGAATTAAGGATTCTTTTTTTTTTTTTTCCGAGAAGAAGAATGGTGTTGCTAGAGATGGGGGAGAGGACTCCTTCTAAAACACACAGAGTCCTCTGAGAAGAGACTGACAGAGGATGTTGGTGGTAAACAAGGGCTATGAAGAACTGAAAAGGTAAAGCATTGAAAAATAAGGAGAAAAATGTAAGTACGATAGAAAATGGGATTGTACTAAAGACAAATGGCAGAAAACAGAAGATTGTGCCTGTGGAAGAAGCTACAGAAATGTGTTTCTGAGGCTTCTCAGTCACAAACTATTCTGCTCAAAGCAGGAGGCAGCACCATGGCATTTCTTGATTGTTATATTGGCTGTTGATACCTGTGTAGCAGTGACACCCCAGAAACAGGCCTGGCCACCAGAACCACTCAGGTTCTTGGAGGATGCTTGTATGTAACAGGAGGAACATTGTACAGCAGTGGCACTGCTGCTGCTCAGGCTGCTGGGCAGGATCCCACACGCAGATTTCTCACTCAGGAGTAACACAGGGGAATCACTTGCACTAAGAGATGCTTAACTTTGATAGAGTTATGAGCTGTTTGTTTGTTGTAAGCAATACAGAAATTGCATAGTCTGCTCTTCCTAAGCAAATGTCATATAACATTGGATGCATGCAAACTAACAATAGATTACCTAAAGAAAAGCTAATTACTTGGAAAGTCTGATAGAAAATTGGATTCCACTAATGGATCATTATGCAGTTTGCACCATGCCCAGATATTCATCATTTGCAAAGAAACTGCAGTGAATAGCTTCAAGGAAATAACTGAAAGTAATTAAATTTTACAGAACTGGTACTGAAAATCATCCATGATCATCCTAAATCCTCATTTTTTTTTCTACTTCAGATTTGGATTTTTAGAAGGGAAGTCCATTTTTAGAAGTCCTCTTTTTAGAAGATAGGTCCATATTTTTTTTAGAAAAAATTGGCATACTCATATGTAAATGCATCATGATCTACTGCATGTGATGGCTCCATTTAATATGACTTTTAAACTTGCAGCACTATAATACACAGCCCTTAAGCCAAAACAACAAAGCAAAAGAATCAGAAAAATGCTATAAATTAAGATTTGCTTATGTGAGAGGAGAAAGCAGCACAGATTCTCCCTGGAAAGTCTATTTCTAGTTTACAAAACCTTTCACGTGCAGTATCGTAAGTATCCACTTGGTGGTTACTTGTGCCTACAAAGGAGATGCTTTTTTCGTCTCCAAGAATCAGTTTTGCTTTCCATTTCTCTTCTAGTAACACACAGCATGCAAACTTCTGGCTGCATTTTACAATTTATGGCATAACAAGACATGAACATGTGGACTTTGGCTATCCTAGGTCACTCATGCCAGTAGAAACAAATTTGAAATCAGTCTGATGCAAATTTCAACCGCAAACTCCTTTCAGAGTCTGCAGCCATAGACCTGGATTGATTTAATCTGTATGACAACATGATATCTTTTCTGGTAATATCAGCTGCAGAAATGTCTTTTTAATGCACTGAAACAGTAAGTCTGATCGTTTGACTAGAAAAGATGACAGAAATTTTTCTCTTTTGAGCTACCACATATCTAAATGATCACAGCCCTGTGGATGCCATCTGTTTATTATGTGTAATATTCTGCCCATTTAAATTACTTTAAACCATTCATGGAAATAACAGCCCAATGCCAGAGAGAATTAGTTTATTAGATGGTGGGATGTTTCTTTCTACACAACCCTAGTGCAACTTCTAAGTATTTCTGGAATTGCTTCAGATACTCATAAAGAGTGGCTACAAAGAGCCAGATTCAGTATTGGCATAATGAGATCACTTGGCCTGAACTTGATGCAAAGACTGGAAACTGCATACAGAAAGACTGGAAAACAATCTCAGCGTTTTCTCTTCTTTGTTCACCCTTTCACACACTGTGGACAGACACACAACCTGCCACAGAGCAGCAGATTCGACTGGAGAGCTCCTCTTAGGCTTGGAAAATTGCTCTCAAGCCACTGACCCCAATCCCAGGCAAAGAAAATTCCATTTATAATTCCCCTCGCAAACTGATTAACCTTCATCCTACAGCTAATTTTCCTTTTGGTGACTGGTAACATAAAGAGGCAAAGAATGTAGCAGAGAAGAAATAGACAATATTCTGTCAGGCACTATTTGGGATATGTGGACAAAAATTCCAGAATATTTTTTACGTCTTAATTTTTTCATCTCATTTGAAGGATTAAAAGTAAACCACAATCTGCTACAACGATTGCCAAGGTATCTTACTGGCTTCTACAGGCAATACTGTTTCCAAATGAGAGGGAAAAGTTGGCATGAGGTTAATAAAGAGATTAATTGAAAGGGGATATATGAGAAGAGCAGAACACTTAAACTCTGCTAGGTGGAATCTAGAAAGTGGCAAAAGGGAAAGAGAAAGCTAGTATCTTTGGCTCTCCTGTGCAACTATGGCTAAGAAATATTTCAAAAATTAAAAAGCAAACAGGAGAAAATATATTAATTTTTTTCATTCTATTTATACATGAGAAAGCTTTTTCTGTCTAAACACTTGCCTTTGTTTAAATCAGTGGATTATACCAGGCTTTTCCCTTGCCCACAAAGCTGCACTCTGTATTTTATACTGTGCCATTTTTCTGCTTCTGGTTCACAATGTGACCCAATAAACTGCTCACTGATGCCATAAAACTTCTGTGAGAAGTTTGCAACATACTCTTTTTGATTAATGGCATAAATGAGAAAATACATTTGGATTCCTCTGGTAGACTCAGTACTCTGCAGGGGAATTTCACTGCCTAAAGGGCATGTTCAAACCTATGTCTAACCTTGTGAGGTTTCTCAGCAACAACTTTGCCAAAGGAAACCAGAAAGAAATATTTGTATGTTAAAATACATTTTCAAAGTCCATTTAAACAGCCCTTAAGTTTCTTGAGCTCCTAGAAGGAAAATACATTCATGTGTGCCTTGTGAATGATTAGAAGACATGTACCCTGTTTCCATAGATAACCAATGACAGAAGGTGATAAAATCAATCAAAGAGAACAATGAGTCCTAATGAACTAGTTTTACATTTCATTAACTTGAGTGCCAAGGTAGTTCTCAATGACTGATTTACTTTCTTTCTTCATGAGGAATGCAGTAATTAGGAAAATAAGGTCTAACAGCATAATACAACTTGAGCCTGCAATGCAGTTTGTGTCTGAAGGTGATGAGAAGCATGAGGGCTCAGCAGCTCCTTGGGCTGAGGGCTCCTCATGGCCCTGGTCTGGGGAGCTGCCGAGCCCCTGCAGAGGCACACAGCACAGGGGGATGCTATGCCAGGCTCCTGCCTGGCTGTGCCAAGGCATCTCAGTCCTAGCTACTGAAGCCCCTGAAGCCTCCACATCTGAACTGTCACCAGTGATGTGCAATTTTGTGGTGTGCCCAACACAGAGACGAAGAGGAGACCGATTCAATGCTGACATCGTGCTCTAAGCACTAATTCAAAGATTAATTGGGTAGGAACTAATTCAGTTAGCCCTGGATTATTTTTACTGCCTGTGATGTGGCTTGCCTTAATTCAACTTCTACTAATTAATTTCCATCAAGTTTAATTCTCAGACAAATTGAGAATAGGAATATAGCTTCCTTTGGGAACACAGGAATGCAATGCGAAGCAGCCACAGTTTAATATATACAGAAAGCAAAGGTTCTGAGGGTTTTTTTTAAAAAAAATTCTATGGCTCATAGGGACACACACACACACACACACACATATATATAATTACATTACTTTTAACCTTGAAGCTTAGGGAAATCTGAAATTAGACTTGAATTTTGCAGCTAGCAATAGATTGTTATTGAAGGCTAAACCACTTGATCCTAAATCACCTAGGCTTTTAGCTTTTACTAAATCCAAGCTTTCTGGGTCAATTCTTGACCAGTTATGAAGCTCTCTATGTACATGTGTACAAGAAGGTATATGTACATATACACATGTGCATTTACCAGACTTGTCCAGCTTTTCCCACCCACTAAAGTCAATGAGATATTTAAAAATTCCGAGCCTGAACAACTAGATACAACCTCTTCCTCCTCCTGAATACTGCATTAAAATCTTTTGGGAAGACAGGGCTTTATTCTCTGGAAATACTTCCTGTGGGGTTTACCATAAAATGAAACTGGTRAACTGCCCAGTATAAGTGTCATACAGCTTGCATTTGCTTCATTAAGCTCCGTTTATCTTGCACTTTTATTTTTTTATTAAAACTATTAAACCAATATTAAAACTACATTAAAACCTATTATTATTTTCTTAGTTTATTCCTTCATATTCCATAATTTCAAAGCATCAGTTATCTGCATGTTAAAGTTAGAATTGCTCATGCTACATGTAGCAGCTGTTTCCAAACCAAAGAGGAGCATGTGGACTCCTTACAGACCCCAAAATCCAGTGAATTTGAGCAAGTAGAAACGAAAAGTGCAGAGAGACACCCTACTGATGCTGCCTGCTGGGCTAACTACCCTGATCCAGCTGCTGAGGGAGCAGTGGCACCGTATGGCTGGGGTGGAAATGGGGACAGGACTGCTTCTTTCAGCAACCATGTCCATTAAGATCACCTTCTCTGCAATATCTCATTACATCTTTAAGGTGCAGATATTTGATACAGTTCTGCCCCCAGCACCCCAGAGCACCCAGCCCTGCAATGTGCCTCCCTGCACCAGCCTGGTGATATCCTCAGGGCTTGCTGACCTCTCTGAAAATAATCTCGACAAGAAACAGCTTTACATTGCTCTGCCCTGTTAGCAAGTTGAGAAAGCTCCCTGGGCAGCAAGGAATATCTTTCACTGGGGAAAGGGACTGGACTAGGCAGGCAAGACAAAGAGGAAAATGGGGAAGTCATGGTGGTGGAGGAGGAGGAAGGAACATGCTTGTTTTTTCAGCAGTAATTAGAGAAGGTCAGCTGTGACACCTAACCTGGTCTGAAATCTCCATATTTTGTTCCTGGCTTAAAGTCAGGTGTAATTGGATTTGTTTTCAGAACTATTGTTGAAACACCAATGACACATATACAGAATTTCAAAGACATTTAATAAAAATGCATAATATCCTTTGGGGATTGCTGACACACAGAAGATCCATACTTTAAAATACATGTGGGTTTAGTAGTGCCTAAACTATTACCCAGAAAACTTAGGACCAAGCAGTAGGGACTTATGCTTGACTTTCCCCCACCACCTTCATCCCTCTTCCACGTGGGACATATCTCAGGATTGTTCCAGATGTCAGTATGGCAGATCTGCAATTTTATCTCCCAGATGGCAGCAGTCACTGCTGAAGGTTGCCTGTGTTTCAAGCCTAGCTGGTACTCCTACAGAGGAATGGCTGAGCAAAACTCTTCCTTGCACACTTATTGTCCTAGAAATTTCCAAAGAAAACCCCAAGCTGGTTAGAGGCTTCTGAAAGTATTTTCTATCAGACTGAGAAACAGGATTAAAATCTTTTAGTTCCTGTCTGCCTCCTTGGTCTTTGCTGCTTGCCACATTCCCAAGAAACAGACTGTATCACCAGTGCCTCAAAAGTAAGCCTCCCAGTAAAAAGATCAGGGGAAAGAAAAAGAAAATTTGAAAAGCAGCCTCAGCAGGTGAAGAAATGAGACAGTAGAGAAATCAAGCAGAACACACTTGCAGAAGATGTGGCTAATGATAGTGATTCTGCTTCTGAGACTTTGGAGATGAAAGTAATTTTGCTCTTCTTGCATCTCCCTCCCCACTGACAGTCTCTAGAAAGGAAAGCTGGAATATGTCCAGCAATATTTTTATCTTTCTTTTTCTTTTCTGCCACATTCTGCCATCTACTTAGAAGCTCCATTTCAAGCCCTGCTCTGCCATGTAGAGAACTGCACTGATCATGTAAAAAGTRTGGATAACAGCAAGTCTGCTCCACCTGTGCTCTTCCCTTGCTGTTCTGGGAGATAAAATTCGATCATATCAATAGAGACATCTTTCTTTTTAAAGACATGTCAAGGAAGTATTTCTCATTAAGTTAGACATGATGCTAAGAACATATATTACTGAACCGAGCTCTCTGGGCAGAGACAGAGAGCGTCTGCACCTGGAGTGAGGCAAGGATGCCAGGATCTTCCTTGCAGCACGGGAACAAACATCTGAGTCTTTGACCCCTCAGAAAGGTTAACGARGTCACACAGAGGCTGTCCGGTGCAGGTGACCACACCAAAACAGGGACACAGCCACAGGGAGACAACGAGAGGGCAGGGAGATGATCTGTCGACCCCAGCATCCTCGAACCCAGTATACCCTGCCTGTTTTGGCAAGGTATCCAAGGTGGCCGCCGAGGGAGGCAGGGCAGGAGGTGCTGGGCACTGCACCCCGCCACTAAGGGCTGGGGGAGCTGCTGGGGAGCCAAGGGGCGACCCACCATGGGGGCGCTGGGGGCTGAGTTACTGAAAGGGCATCGGAGTCGCTCCTCTCTCTTCCTCCACTAGCTCCGGGAGGATAAAACTGGAGAAGTTACTCCGGAATAAATGACAACTTTTTATTCCTTTCCCCATTTGTCGGGAGAGGAAGCTTACACCAGAGGGACCTGTCCGTCTCCAGGCTGCCTCTTTCGAGCAGCCGCCTGGATGGCAAAGGGTTCCCACAGCAGCATCCRTCACCCTTCAAACTCCTTTTATTCTCGGGTGAGAAACTCGTAGAGGAGAGGCGGGGGGCGCGGGCAGCAGCCGCCAAGTGGCTGCAGGGGCCGCTTGGCACAGGGGAGCGCAGACAAAAGCCGGCGGAACTACGTGGCTTAAATTCAAAAGGGGCGCTCCGGGCTCCGCCAGGGCAGCCCCGGCCCGGGGAGGGGGCGGGAGCGGGCCGGGGCCGGGGCAGCCCGGGGGAGCGGGACGGGAGTGCGGGGGCGCAGCGCGGCTCCCCCGGCCCCGCCGCCCCTCGCTCGGGGCCGCCGCAGCCGAAGGGGCCGCCCCAGCCCAGCGCAGCCCCGGCGCGGCGATGAGGGGCATCCCGGGCTTAAAGCGGCTGCGGCTCAAAATCTGGCGGCGATGCGCCCTGCTGCTGCTCCTCCTCTGGGCTGCCTGCTGGGTGGTGGTGAGCGCTGCGCTGTTCCTCCTCCACAGGAGCGTCTTCTCCGAGCGCTGCACGGACGAGAAAAGCCACCGGATCCTGGCCAGGCTGGTACGTGCCCCGGCGGGACGCGGGGCATCGCCCGGGGGCTGCCCGGCAGGACGAGGTGCGGTCGGTCCGTCGGGGCTGCTCTSCGGGGCGCCCTGCCCGGCTCCGGCCGCCGGAGGTGCCGCATCGCCGGCGCCCCCGGTGCGCACGGGCGGGCGGCTGCCTCCCCAGCTCCTTTCCTCCCTGCCTCCCWMCCTCCTTCCCTCCCTCCCTGCCTGCCTCCCTTCCTGGGGCGAGGTCAGGTGCAGGCGGCGAGCCGGCTCCCGGGCGTGGGATGCGGGTGCGCTGCCCAAGCCGAGCGCTCCGAAGCGGAGGAAAACCTTCGTCCGGGTTTTGGGGGGGGGTGTGTGTGTGTGTGTGTGTGTGTGTTTCTTTTTAGTCGAAAAGCTGTTTGTACAAAAGTCGTCTTTCAGAAAGTGCCAGGCAGCTTTGTGTCTGGCGGGGGCTGGTGTGTAAGATGTGGTTAAAATTCAAGCAAGGATTCATTAAAATATTCAAGCAAATATTCAGCAAAATTTCCCTTAAAAATATTAATGAACAGATTTAGGATTGTGTAGGAAAYGCTTTGAGAACAGGAGCAGTGTGGGTTAATGCTTTTAGTTCAATTTTGTTCCTTAGTCAGGGTATCTGTAGTGCCAGTGGTTAGGTGGGAAAGGAGGAATCCTAGTGGGAATTAAATAATCTATCACTGCAAGCAAGCAAAAACTGGTCATAGATTTTTCTTWAATTCTGTATAATAAAGAAAAAGCAAGTGTAGGCAGCGGTCCTGACAGCGTGTTTTTAATGGCAGTGAGATCCAGTTTCTTTACCTCAGGAGCCAGAGYGAAGTAGGGCTGAGCTCAGGTTTGCAGCTGAAGGAATGATTCCTGCCTCATCCTTATGTGCTTGGGAAGAACACTGAGATATGGAGGTGCACGGAGCTGCCAAGCTCAGGGAGGTCCAGGTCCTTGCCATCGCAGCCACCATCAAACAGATGGACGGAGACCTGTTGCTGTTCTTCAGTTTGGAAAGCGTCAGGCAAGGCTTCAAAAGCCCAGGGATCGGATTTCAGTCGCAAGCTTGGAAAGTTGTCTCTATCACTGAGACAGCTCAGGTTCAGACCCTCCTTCCAGAGGAAGAGTAGCTGAGATTGTTGTGCTTGTCTGTGAGTCGGTGAATGATCAGTAGTATCGTTAAGGTTTGGAAGCAAGTGTTTTCCCAGATGACGTTAGAAAGGGATTGTCCTTCTAGTGGAATAGTTAGAAAATGAGCTCGTCTTCATCCGCCCCAAAATAAGTCTTTCTGCATCTTCTGAACGGAGCATGAGTTTCACAGTTASAGGAAATGCAACTGAGCCATGAAACAAATAATCTGATAGCTTGAGTCTCACAACTTCTATTTAGCAAAAATCAGCTTCTAAGGAAAACTATTTTACTAGTCATCTCTCAGTAGGAGATGAGATATTTTAMGGAAGTGCGTGAAAATGTCCTTTCAAGTGGCATTTCTGAAAGTTTTATTTCCTTATTCTGAGTAAGATATACATCTGTGCAGATGTGTACTGCACTGAGAAAGCTGAAATAGCTCTGGGCAATTTGCAGGGGACAACTTTAGCTCTCAAAAAACCCCCCTCTTGCTCTTTCCTAATGCCAGTCTCATCTTCATTTAGTAGACTGAACACACTAAGTCATAGCAATCAATTTCTGTTCCCTCTGGAGAAATCATTTAATTTTGATGTCTTCCAAACCTGGCTCTGTATTGCATTTATGTAGAAGTAGTAGCTAATAAGGCAAAACATCAGTTTCAGGCCACTGATGGTGGTACAGTGAGTTATTTAAATTTATATAAACCCATTGCAAGGTTTACATTAATTTAAGCTTCTACATTAATTTAAACTCGGATTTTAAACTTATCTTGATAAGTGCACTGAAGACATTAAAAATTATATAGCCAATTTTAATAAGATACATATGAGTGAGTCTGAACCATGCTTGTGTTCGCATTTTTGTATAGTATAGCTGCTTCTTTATAAGGCTTTTGGCTTAGTAGCACTTTCATATTTTAGTTTAAGAATCTGGCACTTAAAGAAGAATCTGTGGCTTTCAAAGGTCGATCACTAGGTCGATTTAAAACTATCTCATCAACAGATCTCAAAATTCAATCAATAAGACAGGGATGGCAGTGTGCAGGACCGTTTCTGAAATATTTCTTTGGGGAATTGATTCTTCCTTTTATCAGCAGGATGATGGACAATCTTGTACAGTGAAGTCTGAAGTTAGTGGAAAGCTTCCTGTGTTGGTAAATAATAAACAGTCCATCTTGTCATGGCAGACTAACCTGTATTACCTGGTTAAATGTTTTCCGTCGACCAAATTTTTGTTTTAATACTGTAAAATGCAAGCTAGTACACCAGGGAGCACAATAGTACGAGCTGTGCCAATATGATGGAAGACTGTCCTGTAAAACTGTGTCTTTGGAATGGATGTAAGGATCAAATAATTGCTTCAAGATGAACTACCAGTGCAGACTGTGCCTAAAATGCTGATAGGAAATGGTTCAATCTTCTTGATTGCTTCCTTGAGGAAGCCTTTTTGAAAGCCTTGCTTGCCTTTGTGACCAGCTCACTTCTGGAAGGCTGATCTGTGTTTCATCACTGTGAGACCATGAGCTCTTTGGTCAAGTCCTCTTCCACAGATACCAGTTTGCAAAACACTTCACAATTTCATTTTAAGAAAAATATGATTCAGGCACTGTTTGTCAGATACTAGGTTAATAATCAAATATTTATAGATTCAACTGAAAAAACAGCAGAAAATTCCTAAACAGCAACCAGGTTCAAAAAGGACCTGTCTCTGTCTGTGAAATCTGAGTCTGATTTTTCCACAACTACTTTTTCTCACCAATGCCATTAAGAATKACATGATTTCAACACAGGAAAACAAGCTGCACCTTGACATGTTTGGCTGTAGGTCATGGGCATGTGTTCTTTTAGATGCCAGAAATCCAGGCATGTGAACCCTCTAAGAGTGAACTACAGTAAAATTGTCCACAGGGGCAAGTGTTCACCCATGTGAACCCAATTACATGACTAAGTCCTATCTTCTCTTCCTGTACCAGAAGAGAATTAGATTGTGGTCTGTCAATAGAGTTTTAAATGTGCTTGTACTTACAACCCAAAGAAACCCCCCAAAATTCCTTCTGCTTGTAATTTTCTTTCTAAAATTGCTTAGAATTCCAGATGGTAAGAACTGCTAACCTACTTTTGTTGAGAAAACTGCATTTCCTACTTGAAAAGGTAGAGTAAAACTGTATTACATTAGTAGGAGTAGATTTTCAAAAGCAAGAACATTGATCTGYATGCTCTGAAGTCTGCAGACAGCTGAGTGAGTCTCCTTAGCCATCCTGATCTGGATGAGGATGCAGATGTGTGTGTTACACACATGCATGGACTCAGTGTCCAGACACTCAGGCAAGAATTTGCCTACCTGACTCTCCTTGCTGGCATTGAATGTTCTCACTTGGGCTGTGAGAACATCAGAATATAAATAAATTTTGTATCTCTCTGAACTGCCCTCGGTGAGCTGTTTCTGTCAACTGATCACCTTTCTTGGATTTTGGACTTAATCCTCCACCCATTCCCCAGTGTGTTGTTTAAGGCTGGACTCTAAATGTTGCTTTGCATCAGAACATACTCCTCTGGTGTACRCACCTCAGAGGGTGTCCCAAGAAAATGCATTACTTGAATGCTATGATCACATTCCTGGTGTAGCAGCCAGTCACAAATGAGGTGGGGCTCAGGCGGCCGCTGCAAGTCCTGCACGTGCAGGGGGGACCTGCCAGTTTGTTTAAATGAAGGTTCAAATGCCAGAAAGCAATGGAGGTGGATGACACTGTCAGGCTGCCTCACAGATGTTTGGCTTTCTACACCACCTCCTCTATTCCCCTTTCACCAGAGACCTCTGATCATCCCCTCGACTGAGCAACCCAAAGCAGTCCCTACAGCTGCATTTCTGAATGACCATAGGAATACATCAACTGCCTCCACTTTTGGAAGTGATTTTATGGAAATTATTCTGGCTTGAGAGAAGGACTGGTGAGGGAATCCTTGCAGCTCTTGCACGTATTTGCATTGACCACTAAACTATCCAGCAGTTCCCTTGCTCCCAAGGACTGATTTCTTTCCAGTTAAAAAAAGATTACGTATTGAAGCAATTAATATTAAAATGTCACTTCTGATAACTACATATAAAACCCGGAGAGTCATTGTGTTCTGCAGCATTTACATACTCAGAAATTCTGAAAGTTCTTGGTCCAAAACTCATTGAACACAACCTCTGCTTTTCCTGGTAATACAGGAGGAGGTCATSACAGCTTCCTTCAGGGTATGTTGAGTGCAAGGTTGAAACATGCAGAGCTGTGGAATGTTCCAGAAATCCARCTACACATGGATTTTCCTTTAGTTTTAGTGGTGATATCTAAGTTAGGCTGCCCTGAACCTTGCAGAGAAGTCCTGCATTGCTCTATGCCTTAAAGTGTTCAGCCCATAATCATACACAGCTCAGCCCCAAGTGTTTAAAATTTGTCTCATTGAACTCGTATCCGTAAAGAATTTACAGATTAATAGTCATCCAGTCCCTTTCCTTGCCCCTGAAAACCCTGCCCTTTACCATCTCCATAATCCTTGCTTAGAAGTAAAACTCCCCTAGTAATAGATGTCTAGAGAAAATGGTCTGAAAAACCATTGAATGACCCAATGGTTGCGGGTGTGTGTTTGCAGTTCCATGACTGCTGCAAACCTCTAGAGCTCAGGGCTGTTGCTCATTATTTGTCTTGCTTCTGCATGGTCCATGGGGTTATGGTTCTGCTGTGAATATTCTGCTCTTTCACTCCAGTGCCTCGACTACAGCAGCGGAGCCCTGACTGGGGACCTCTGTGAAGACCTGTGTGTGGCACAGAAGCTGGTGTACAAACACTGCCTTTACTATGACAGAGGTAAGAAGGTCATTCAGGCTGATTGGAGAGGCCAGCCCATCATACTGAAATCCAAAAAAGAAATCTTTTCCAGCTACCAGCACCTCAGTATGCTAGAGGAGGTGGAAGCACAGGATATCCCTGAAACAGAGCTTCTGCTTATGGTAGCTTTGGAGGTCAAAAATGCCCTGGGGCTGGAACTGTCTAACAATACCATGGGGCCCCTGTGGACAAGGAAGAAGGGACCACGTTGGAAAGCACAGGTGGCCAGCATGTGGTCCTTGCTCCAGCAGGAGGAATATATCTACTTCAGTTTGCTGCAGGACTTCAGCAAACATGTGCTACGAATTATTGGCTCTTGTGGACACTTTTATGCTGTGGAGTATCTCACAGCTGGACATGCCTGGCACAAAACTCTTTTTCCCTTGGAAAATGTGATCGGCCCCTCCCCTGCTGGACACAGAAGCAGGGTGAGAGCCATCATTGACATTGCACTCAGCTTTCTGGACATGGTGCAGCATTTTGATAATGATTTCTCTCACCGACTTCACCTGTGCGACATCAAACCAGAAAACTTCGCTATCAGGCATGATCTCACGGTAAGTCCGGCCTTTGGGGTGGTGTTCCAGGAATTTGARGTCAAATTCTAGTCTGAAGGTGTAAAAGTGACACTTCCCTCCTTGTACAGCTTTTGGCTAAGTTTTTGCAAAGCCAATGAATTTACAAGCATCGGGAGAGATTCTCTACAGCTTTTCCTCTTTGTAATGTGTACAGCCACGTTTTTGGAGCACTAAATCCTGCTGCGTATTTTGAAAACTTCTTGCTTGCTTCTGTTTTGTTTCACTTCTTCAAAGGCACCAGTGCAGGGTCCCTTGAACGTGGTGAGGGATGCCTCCTGGAGGCTAGGGGATTTCAAAAGGTCTAAATGAAGCTGCAATTTGAGTTAYATTTCTGGTAGTGATGCTGAAATGAAAAAACCTGCATGAATTTGAAAGCTAAGGCTGAATTCATGGCCTGACACAAGTAGAGCTCCCCACATCCAAACACACATGTTAATGCTTCAGTGGTCAGYTTATCTGGTCTGGAAACTATGCAAGGACAGCAACATAAACTCCCTGCCACTGTCACTCTTTGATTTTCCATTGTGCAGCTGAAACTCGGACCTGCTAGCTATGTATATTTTCTAAGTTGTAGTGCAGCTCACATTTTTTYTGTGGACAGAAATTCCTCTGGTTTYGGTTTGGAATTTCRTCTACAGATTTGGGGTACCATGCAGTGAGTAAGTGTTTGAGCTAAGCTCCCAATCTGCAGTGTCGTTAGTGGAGTTTCTGTGCTCTGASTGAATATAAAGCATTTTCAGGGACTTTAATACTATTTTTAGTACTCACTGAGTGTTAATGTAACACTTGTATCTTCAGAGAACTAGACAAACACTACCTAAACACACAGCCATTAAGAGCAATTAGAGTGTTTCCCCTTCACCCTTCCCTCCCCTCCCAGTGTTTATTCAGGTGCAATACAGCAGCTGAACAGGGAACGGCTGAGGAGCTACAGCAAGAACCTGAAGCAAGCTGTACCACTATTTATGCAAGGCAAAAATTCCTCAAGGCAGGCTTTGCCCATCTTCCTCAGTTACTCAGGGCTGTGGCTGCCTGTGGCTGAGCACATGCCAGAGCATCTGTTTCACAACCTACATACAGGAAAACAGATTCCATTTAGGGAAAGGGGATGAATACCGGATGTGTTTTCTCTTATGAATCCTTTTGGTGAGGCTTGCTTTGCCAGGATGTTCCACTGACCAACCAGTTCCAGAATGGSAACACAGCAATGCAGCCTCTTTTTCATCTCTTATGTTTGTTTCAAGCAACTTTTTCACTTGCTGGTTTCTTGTATAGGWTAACAAAAACCCCCACAATTGCACCACCATTCCTTATTTGCGTAATGAGATTTCTAATGCCCAAAAAAATGTGCTTGGAATGCAATGGTTTCACTCTGAGGATTATTTTCATATGGTGGGGATAAGTCTCCAGCCTTCATGTGCCCTCCTGCAGCACAGACAGGAGCTGTCTGGTAGATCATGTGGGAGAATTTTGAGCTGCCATGAAGCCACATAAGGTACAGAGTTAGAAGGAGGTTTGGGTGAATGCACAGTGCTCTAGGACAGCTTCTTCTTTTACCAATCTTTCAGAGAAAACTGGGAAGATTACAGCACCTTAACATGATTTTAAATCAGGTCATGAGCCAAGTTGGGTCCTTCCTGTATTTCYTTAGGTACTTTTTTCATCAACCATGATCATAGCAAAGCCCACCCAAATGTAGCTGTTTATGGGCACAGTGTCACCCAGATGTGTCTTCACAGGGTCTAGCTGGATGCCCACACATTTTTGTAAAAGATTAATTTCAGTGAAGCCACTGAACCCTTTGGCAGATGTGTATTTGGGAATGAGGGCTGATTTTCCTAGTGGAGTAATGGATCAGATTGTCAAATGTGCTGGCAAAGACCCCACCTGAGAGGTGGAACAGTGACACTGGGACTGGGAAAACCCTGCATTACTCTCACCGTCCCTTCTCCAAAGAACTGAACAGCAAAACCACAGAAAGCTTAAGGAAGTAAAGAAAAAAAAAAATTGCCTGTCCAAACATGTAAAATTCCTTAGGTTACATCATCATTATAGAGCTCTCCAAAATGCTTAAAAATACTTATGTTTTTAAGATATGCCTCATCTCTGTAAGATTTTTCCTTACGGAAAAAGGAGTCGAACAAAATGAAGATTAGACCATGTTCTTTATTTTGCCTGTGGAAGGTTTATTTGGCCTCCTACCAAACCAGACATCTTTAGTTCCTGGGGTTGATCCAGTTGTTGTTCCAGTCACACAGTTCATCTTCTCCTGTTACTTGGGAGGTCGAATCTGAAAAATAAGACATCATTTGAGCTCAAGTAACTCTGCTTTGCCCAGGTCCCAGACATTTTCCTCTATGAAACTGTGTGTCAGATGCTGCAAGAGAACATCTCTGATCCTGACTGTCAAGTGTGAAATGCAGCTGTGAACATTTTCTGGCTGCACATCCATGGTGTTGGAGACAGGCTTCCTTCCCTGTGATCACTCACAGCTTGGCTCTCATTAGGAAGCTGCCATCCCCTTACTGGATTTCTTTCCCTCCCTCTTTATTGCTGTGATTTCTTTAAGTGAAGYATTCATGGGTGGAGTGGCACTGGCAGAAACTGAGACCACAGCCCTTCTCTTCCAGAGAGGTCTCAGCCCCAGCACAGGCAGCAGTTCTGCAAACAATTTGTGCTGTGTATATGCTGCTCTGAGAGCCTCATGCCAGGGGGAGGAAAGTGACTGACTCCTTTCGCTCAGGTTTTTTCTGCTGGGACCAACTTCTTGCTGGACTCTGCTACAGGACATATTTCTGGGCCATAAGAACAAGAACTGTGCACAATAAGCAAAGATGACTGGACAAAGCCAGACCCAGCTTTCAGTGGAGTCAGGGATCTCCGTCTACAGCTGAACAGACTCAAACCCACAGAATGCAAGGACAGGTTTGCAGGAGCTGTACCAGGTGCAACTATCCTCACACATCCCACTGCTCCCCTCCACAGTGGCAAAGTYAGGGGTTTAGTCTGATTGCTGAGTTCTAAATGATGCTGTCTGGCCCATGGGTAATTGTGCACCATYGTGTAATTGAGAAGTTGAGGTGCCATCTGCATATCTGCACCAGCAAGTAAATCAGTCTTGAGGTTGGATAGTTCCACTTTAAGGCAAATCAATCCAATTGACTCCRGGGATGCATATTGTTCACAAATAATTTTTCCATTCCTGGTGTCATGAACWTTGGCTGCTTTTGTTGAAAAAGTGGTGTTTATAAGGCTAGTGTGGCTCAGTTCAGTGAAATAAATCGCCTGTAATCCTAGTTCCCCGCCAGCAGTTGCTCTCAGCACAGCATTTCCAAAAGCAAGCAGCAAAGAATGCCTGCTCAGCCCTGTCCTGGAGGCTGTGCCAGATCTGATGGGATGTTTTGATTCACAGGTGGTGGCCATTGATGTGGATATGGCCTTTTTTGAACCCAAAATGAGGGACATCCTGGAACAGAAGTGCACAGGAGATGAAGACTGTAATTTCTTTGATTGCTTTTCAAAATGCAATCTGAAAATCAGAAAATGTGGAGCACAGAGAGCCAATAACAACTTACAAGTGAGTAGACACAGCTGTTTTAAGCATCCATTCCTTTTAAAATCACACTGACTATAAAATGCRTGGTATGTACAAGGAGACTGTGAGATGAAGACAGTCAGGTTTTTAAACATGTCCATGTGTCAGTCCTGTTCAGAAATCTTGTCTTGGRGCACACAAACAGATCTTTATATTCACTATATATAGTGTTTATTTGCCATGGTTTTCTGTAGGTGTTAGCCCAGTGCCACAGACAGGAGAGCAGAGTAAGTAGGGGCAGGGGATTAGCACTTCTGTTTCCACTGATGGTGAAGTCACATCCTTGAGTTGCACCTATGTTTCCTATGTTCATTTCTGGGCCCCTCACTTCAACAAAGACATTGAGGTGCTGGAGAATGTCCAGAGAAGGGCAATGGAGCTGATTAAGGGTCTGGAGCACAAGTCTTGTAAGGAGTGGTTGAGGGAGCTGGAGATGTTTAGGCTGGAAAAAAGGAGGCTCAGGGACACCTTATTGCCCTCTATGGCTACCTGAAAGGAGGTTGCAGTGCAGTGGGCATTGGCCTCTTCTCCCAAG
Organism: Mixornis gularis; assembly: GCA_003546035.1. Taxonomy (NCBI): domain Eukaryota; kingdom Metazoa; phylum Chordata; class Aves; order Passeriformes; family Timaliidae; genus Mixornis; species Mixornis gularis. The sequence continues at coordinate 391,836 of QVAJ01000203.1, forward strand.
TAACAAGTGGTAGCACAAGACAAAATGACACAAAGTTTCACCGGGAAGGGTTTAGGTTGAATATAAAGAAAAATTCCTGAAAGGGTAGTCAAGCATTGGAACAGGCTGCCYAGGGAAGTGGTGGTATCACTGTCCCTGTGAGCGTTCAAAAAACTCAGAGATTTGGCACTTGGGCACATGTTTCAGTGATGGACTTGGCAGTGCTACGTTGACACTTGGACTCAATGATCTTAAAAGTCTTTTCCARCCTTAGTGATTCTAKGATTCTGTGAAAGATGAGGCTGCCCAAGTGTAAGCAGTGGTTGTGATTGTCCACTCTACAGATGCAGTGTGTGGGTGTAGTGGAAAGCATGGGGTCTCCATGGAGTCCTTGGCTTTAGGATGAAGTGTCTTGCAGCTCACTCAGCTTGTGTTGGTGGGAGGCACTGGAGCAACAGAGAGGTTATGGGGGTGTAGCTTGTCAGCCTTTTGCCTGCTTCTCCCACCCCCTCACCCTCACTAGTTGTTATGCAGAATCATAACATTATGCAGAATTGTTTAGGTTGGAAAAGACCTTYAAGGTCATCAAGTCCAACTGTTAACTCAGCACTGACAAGTCCACCAACAGATCACACCTATAGTGCCACATCTACACGTCTTTTAAACATTCCAGGAATGATGACTCATCTAATTCCCTGGGCAGCTTGTTCCAATGCTTGACAACCATTTTGGTAAACAAATTTTTCCTAATATCCAACCTAAACCTCCCCTGGCACAACTTGAGGCCATTTTCCCTTGTATTGCTTGTCACTTGGGAGCAGAGGCTGATCCTCACCTGCCTACAACYTCCTTTCAGGTACTTATRGAGKGCTATAAGGTCCTCCCTCTGCATCCTCTTTCCTAGACTAAACAACCCCAGCTTCCCCAGCCACTCATAAAATGCGTGAAGTGCAGGAGCAGTCTGAGAAGAAGGGCCATCCCTTAGCTAGAGTGCAGCCTTTATGGATGCTCCTTTTCTATACCTCCCTCTTTGAATGGCTAAAGGCCTTTTGGATTCAGATGACATTTTGCTACAGTCCCAGGGAAGCAGCAGGGCATTAATTGTAGCTTCTGAAACACAACAATCTGCTCTTTTTTCTTTCCCCAGGTAATCTGTGACAAAATATTYCGTCGCTGGTTTTCCCCAGATCTCAGAGGACCGCTGGTTTCCCTGCCCCTGCAGCTGCAGCTGCAGAAAGCYGTTCAGGAGTGTGCTCAGCCGGGGCACACGGGTGCCACCGGGCACCAGAGGACTCTGAAATCTCTCTCCGAGTTGTACCACCTGCTTCGGGTCACTCAGCGAGAACTGCAAGAGGCAGAGTAGACACAAGAGGCAGAACTGCAAAGCCACATCCCATTGTCTCTGCCATCCCTCCTAACCCTGTACTTTTACAGCACAGAGATTGCTTTTCTGCTATGCAAATGAAGTTCATGGCTGCAGGTGCAGCACRTCCTGATCATATCCTGTCAAGTGTTAAATTGCTTTACATTACTTGGATTCTGTTCTTGCTTATTTTCCTGAGCCAGCATTACCCCTCTCCATCAGCATTCAGCACATCCTTCTGAGCTGTAGTCACTGCTCAGATAGCATCTGTCTGAGTGTGGTGCTCAGAGGATGCATTTACAGAAKAAAAGTGTAAGTGCAGCAAAAGTCTATCAATAATTAAAAGAATGGGTGGGTGGGTGTGAATAAGTACATGTATGGTGTTTGTTTTAGTTTCTCTGTCAAATGAGGGGAGAGTTTACAATAGAGACAGAGGATTCTGTGTGACAAAAAAAAAAAGAAAGTGGGGGGGATCTCAAACAGGGAAATGTGCTGTCACACAAGCAAAGTGTTGCTTTTGTACCAAGCAGTCCTTTCTGATGTCCCCAAATGCATTTTCTCCAGGGCATTGTGCCATCACCTGTGCCATCACTAACTCTTTTGGGGAAAAATTATATAAAGGTACTTTGGAGTTTTCTAGAGCAAAATAATTATACCCTTGCTGAGCTCCCATGTGGGTACTCATATTCTGCAGTGAAGAGGTATGAATAATGCTACTGGATTTTCCCATGTGAACARGCCCTCAGGCACTTGTACATCAGAGCACTTGATAAGAAGCACTCCTTTGCCAGAGAAYAGAATTGCCCAGGAATGTCAACAATCTGTCCTTTGCACAGARCAATATCCAGACCCAGAGCTTTCTTCCTCGGTATTTTTTTAATGAACAAAAGGAAATTTTTTTGTACAAATTCATTATCTTGCAATCAGTTACATAAATAAAGATCTCTAGATTAACTTAAAAACATTAACTTTGCCTTTGAAATGTGCAGAGCTGTGGCTGGAGAAATCAACATGGGTTCAGGAGACACTACAAGTGCGTAGGCCCAATACCAGGCAATGTCCCCACGATGTTTTGGCATGAGGACATTACAAACCCCACAAACAGGAATCCCAGCAGCCTATGGCAGCCCTCAGCTTGGAGGAATCAGTGCTAAGACCGACATACTGGTTTGGGAATGTGAGACACGTAACAACAATTAATCTGCTCCATCTTTATGTCCCTCAGCCTTATGACAGTTGTGAAGCCTGTGAATGCTTTTCATTAATAATAATATAATAATATAATGATAATAATATATATAATGTATATTATATATAATATATATTATAATATATATTATATATATTATAATATATATAATATATAATATATAATAATAATAATATAATAATAAACTTTTCATTTCTGGAGTGGTTCTTTAAAGGAAAGCTAAAGACTGCCTGTGACGAGAAAAATGGGAGCTGTTTAGGAAACCCTGACCCCTTTAAAACCTAGCTCAAATTTTCAGCCTGGTGCTAGTGGGTTTTTATATATATTTCTTGCAATAAGTTATCATATTTTTAAAAATCATGCAAGCCCTCAAGAAACTCATAGCAAGAACAAGGTCAGCTGCCTTGCCTGGGGCTGGATAAGCTGCTGCTAAGCTGGAGCTCCAGCTTAGGAGCTCCTGACTGATAAAGTTGCTCTCAGTCCAGGCTTCTCCTTTAAGCAGGCAGGCAAAGAATGTTTCAATACTTTAAGACCATTCTTTGCAAAAGCAGGAARGCAAACCAGAATAAGAAGAAATATGAATTCCAGAACTAGCCCTGTTACAAAGTCATGAAATAGATGGAGAAAATAATTAAGGACAGAATCAGATTGTGGCAAAGGAGAGGGGATAGGTAAAGTATCAGTTAGACAGAAGACAAGAAAAGAGAGATGAAGGAAAAATAAAAATAAAAAAAAAGAAGAAAAAGTATGTCAGCCTTTATAGAAACACGATTTATGATGCAAGATTCATTTAAAGTGACATTTAGTCKGAGGAAGAAGAGACTGAAGATAAGCATGATAATTCTCTTCAAAACCAGAAAAAGATTGATAAAAAGAGAATAGGAGAGAATTGCCCTGTCCAGATTTCCTTGGTGGATATGACCAGCAATGAGCTTAAACTGTAGCAAGGAAGGGAACAGGTAAGACATTTGCTACAGGCTTTCTGATAGAAAGGAACAGTGAAGATATGGCACAAATAATCTGGGAAACCTTCAGACTTCACAAATTGTGGTTTTTAACTACAGGCAAGAGTGAGTGCTCTCAGGAATTATGTACATGAAGTAAAGTTGATGATGCTGCCTTGAGGTAACTTTTTATCTCCAAATCATGTGATTATCCTATCACAGTTAGCACTTGTGCTCTCCTGACTCCCTCACAACAAATCCCCCTCAAAACTACATCTCTTTCCCTTACTTTATCTGTGCAAATCTGTGGGGTCCCCTGTGAAGGGAAGGYATAGAGATCTCCAGCTGTGCAAATGATGCTACAGAGCCTGCTGGTGTGATCCTGTCTCCCCCRCACAACCTCCCTGCTGATGGCACTGATCCTTGCTAGGTCAGGAGGGACTCAATACATATTCCAAATGTTGCTGGGGAACCTGAAGATATTTATACATCATTGTGCTCCTGTTTCCCTGGTCCCATTCTTTCCTCTTTCCCAAGCTTAAGGGAAAAGCAGGCATTCACACCTCGGTGCTTTGCAGCAGTCATGCTCCCCCCATGGCAGGGCTCCCCTTCCTACTTTCAGGTTTGCATTTCAGAAAGGATRAATTTCTGCTGGGTGGGATATTCARTTTTTCAGGTGGAACAACAGGTGGGAAAAACACAGTGAAATRAAGACTGGTGGCAGCCAAATGCTGCTGGAATGTGACTCTGCTCAGAAGATCCTTTTTCCTTGCCAAGATATAGGAAAGGAAGCTGCCTTTGACACATTTCCCCCTCAGGGCCTGGCTGCAGCCACCTCCACCTAGCAGGGACCTCCTTCCCCCACACCACACTTTCCCAGGACATTAGGTTTCACTTCTTTTCAGGATACAGAGACTAATCCTCAGCAACCTCTCAAGATCAACACAATTGGGTTATTTGTCCTTGGCTAGGCTGTGAGATTRCATATCACTGATGCAGCCAGCTCCGGGCAGGCTTTGGTGCACACCTTCAAGGAGACAAGGAGAATCTGACAGCGTCTGTGAACACAGGGCTTGATTCTTCACAGCCCTCTGTGTGCTTTGTAAAGTCATTAAATCCTGGGAAACAGGAGAGAAAGCACTACCAGTGAAGCAAATGAAATATAGTAATTTAATTAGCACAGGTAGCAATGACCAAAACAGGAATAAAACAGTAATTGTGCCTTTATCTCCCTGGGACAGAAAGAAAAAGTTAGGGCACTGGTTTAGTTGCCATTTACCTTAAGGAGACAAGTGCAAACTGCTGCAATTCAAGCCTGTACAATTTTACTACCACATTCTTGGTGAAAATATCTGGTTTTTTGGATGGAAAAATCTATAGAGGTGTTTGACAGGAAGAGCCAGGACTGRTGCTCCTTTCTGATGAAACCCCTTTCATGCTGCCCTGGCAGCACTGCCCACCCCACTGCACTCTTTGGTAGTTAGTGCACCATAGCTTTACAAAGGCTGAGTAAGATTCTTCCCACTGCTCGTCCCTTCCATATGAAAGTTGACTTACGTAGGTTCACTAATAGCATTTGGTTGCACTGGCAACAGCCACTCTAGTCCAAGAGGTCTGTTCCCATCCAACAGATCTCAGCCTCATCCCTTTGCTCTGACAGTCTGTTCCCATATCCTTTTTGCCCTATAAAAGTGGCATTACCTCCTGATTAATTTCTACCACTTGCTGAATTAGTGCCTTAGTCAGCAACTTCTACCCCATATTTATGGCTCCCTGTGAAACAGGAATGGCATAAAGTCATTGTTTATTCATTCTTTGCATCTCACTTAGCAGCATGTGCTTCAACTCTGCAATAATCCAAATACACTGTCTGTTCCCAAGTTTTACAAGAGGTGAGTCCAACTGGAGGTCTACTTCATCTTTAGGAAATCTTTAGGAAAGATAAACTCGACCCAGTGCTTAAGATTTTCACAGAACTACTTCTGATTTTCTCCAACTGGCATTTTATGCTCTGCAAAAAACATCTGCAAGCAATAGTCCTGCACTAGGATGATATAAAACAGAGCAGAACTCCTTGCCCCAAAGGGTTTATGTGGTCCCCCTTGTTTTTCTAGATTGATTCAATGGTAACTAGCCCAGAAAAGCAGGTCATTGCTGTAACCAGAGTTGTTCTTACAGATAGTACTGCTCCCAGATTCCCCCTTCACTGAGAGCATTCAGATACGTTGCCGGAGGGAGCATTAGAGATAACAACAGATATTTGGGACTGGGAGAGAAGAGAGGGAAGGGTGTGCTTTTTTTTTTATTATTAGAAACATTGACTGAACAAAACATTTCCTAAAGGTGAAAAATGGGGTCATATACTCAAAGGAGTTAGGGATCTTCACTGATAATTTTTTTCCTTTGTTATAAAGTGTAGACCCAAGCTGGCCTATTTTTTTTTTGTGTAGTTAAAAAAAAATAAAAATCATACAACAACAACAACAACAAAAAACAACAACAACAACAAAAAAACCCACAAAAAA
>QVAJ01000203.1:398511-466949 GCA_003546035.1 Mixornis gularis
AGACTGTGGAGCTCTATAATGACATCTACAGCCTAAAGGCTAGACTGAATAAAATCACTTAGAAAAAGCTTTTAGAATTACTATTTACATAAATGCATAAAACTGCCCTAATTAGCAACAAACAATGTCAGCCAAAAAGAGAGAAAGGAGTGTTTTTCTCACTAAAATGGTTATTTTGTCTATAAATTAAAGTATGGAAAAGTGCTGAAATCCCTGAAAGGCTACAATCCATAATCCATGGGTAAAGTTTTGATCCTGCAGATTTGGGCCCCAGAGCAGCAGAGTGACTGCTGAGCTCCTGTAAACACAGTGATTCTTGGTGCCTTCTGCAGTGTGCTCTGAGCCCCTTCTCCTGTAAACTGGAGGGGATTTTTCCTGCACCACAAAATGTGCCTAAGTGATGTTGGCAGCCAGAAGGATGTGCGTATGATCCAGTGCATAATCACTTCCACAAGCATCTGCTGCTAGTGCTTTCAAGATACATGTAATCCAAGCTGGAGACTATTGTGAATACCTCTCATTTTCCCTTGCTGGTTCCTTAGCAGTTTGCTCCTAGCTAGTTAGAAACAGATCTCCCATCCTGCTTAAATTGGTTATAATCTCTCCAAGATTCATGCTACAGCAGGAAAAGAACAAACTGCCTTGAGTTCAGGATGGGTTCATTCTCTTAAAGGTACGACATGCAAAGCTGCAGGAAAGAAACAGGGGTCAGTTTTTACTTCTAAAGAGGAAGTTAAATATAAGTAGCTGAAAATAATAGATATTTCAACCAATATCCCATATACATTAATGAGCTAACATTCTTTTGTATTTGCATAATTCAAAGCCGTCTTCTTCTTTCCAATTCAAAACAAAATTTTAAAAGCACAATGCATTTATTACTCCAAATTTCACAGGTATGGTAATTACTTCTTTCCCATTTCTATGTCAGACATTTCAGGTTGTATCTTTGTCCTTAGGAAATTGATTTTTTCCCTTATCCCAAGAAAGAGAATAGCTGGGAAAAGGCAGGAGTTTTTTTGGGGGRTGGTTTTCTTTCGTACAAGGGTTATTAAATACCAATTGAATCTTGCAGGGAGTTATCARTGGCTAAATATTTATTACGTGAACCAGGGTCTATTTAATGGAATCAAATGTCTAACAATAGCTAAATAAATATACAAGCAATTACTCCAGTATTCAGATTTTTTTTTAATKTAATAATACCAGTATTTGTCTATCTGGTTCTAGATTATATATGCTCATGTAAGTGCTTTGCCAAACATGTCCAGATGTGCATTCACATGGATTCAGTCCACATCTGACTCTTGCCAAAACTGTGACCAGAGCATGGAGGAACAAACCATCCCATGGAATGTTATAACCATGGTCTTTTAGTCTTTGTATTCTATTTTTTGTGGAGTAAAGGCAGTGTGCATACAGATACTGAGGCATTCCTTTGTTGAACTGTAAATTCATGTCACAAATGCTCCACGGGCAGACCATAAATGCCCGGGGTTTTATTTTTCATATTATATTCTGTATAAATTGGGGAAATGCAAGAGTAATTAGCAACATGAACAAGCATCACACAGTGCACAGAAATCATGAAAAATTAACAGAATGCTTAATCAAATTCTATGTTTTTACCCATTGATTTCACTGAGCTTTCTTAAGTAATTAAGGAGTTACGTTTTTTGAATCAGATTCTAGTCTCCAACTCCTTGAAAATATTGGATAAACAGTGTTATATTAGCTAAAGAAATATCACTGCAGAGGCATTAGATAATGCAAGTATTTCCATTGCCATTTCAGTAGATATCTTTCACAAGTGAAGAAATGAAGCCAAGAGCTGGACAGGACAGTGATAAGCTCCACTGAAAAGCCTGGAAATGGACTATGCAGGGACATTTCTTCAGTCCCACCTCATTCATTTTGCATTTGTTTTGCCCCCAGTTATGAAGTCACATGTGATACTGGCATGTTGGAAGGCTCAGGCTGGATTTACACCAGCATAATTCAGTGGCATTTAAGTGTGTGCTCTTGATTCATGTCAGCAGGAGAGCAGGGGCTCCTTGCATTTTTAAATGGGCAGAAGTAGGTGTAACATGAGCAATAAACTCATTTAATAAAAGTGAGAATGCAGATGTTTAACCATAGCCTGGTGCTTTTTTCCTTTCCATAGTGGGAATCTCTGTGGAAAGGCTGACACATGGCTGCACCCACTTGGACACGATCCAGGGATCTTCCTCAAGGACTGTGGCACAGCCCATTGCTATCCCTCCACACACACTGCCTCACCAGTGATGCCTGGCTCTGAGGCTGAGCTCTGCTCTCACCACAGGCACCTCCTCTTGGTTTTCAGGCAGGGCAAGGAACTTGGGGATGCAGCTCAGGAGAGTTCTTCCCTCCTGCACCAGGAAAATGAGCAGATAGGTCAGGCTGCTCTGCTGGCTGAAGGCTGAATCTCAGCCCCTCTCCTCTGACAGCACTGACCATTAGGCAAAGAGTTACAAGTGTTCACTCTCCCAGTCCTGGAGTGAAAGCTCACTGGAAAATTAAAACTACTTTCCTGATGGATGTCCATAGGGTGCTGGAGGATGAATCTCTAGCATCATTCCCAGTACTGAAGTGTCTCRCCCAGGAAAGTCTCTTTTATAGCTGGGACCCTTCCCAGTCCCAGCACAGTGGTGAGGAGCTCAGCCCTGCCATCCTTCTCTTCTGGCTGCAGAAGAGAAGGAAATAACCTTTTCTATGATGAGACAGGCACTTCAGAGGAACACCACATTCATGTCAAGAATGGAAGTGAAAGAACACAAAACAAATGTGGCACCATGGATGTTCCTCATCCATTGATATCCCCCCATCCCACAGCCTTTGCACAAACTTTGCTGAGAAAGTTTTTGCAGCAAAAACCATTTGCAGGTTTTCTACCTCTACTCTCATGCAGAGGTAGACTGCTGCAAAAAAATTGTGGGGGTGTATTTAATACTATCTGCTTTTCCATGTGGGAAACTGAGAAGGATTGTCTGTACAAAACACAGCAGTCTTTTTCTAAGTGTAAAGGAAGAGGAAGAATTTGTTGGGCTCCATCCTTTTATAGTATAGATGACAAAGCACAGCAAGGGTGTGTCTAGTTTTCAGTCCAAGAGTTCACAAAGCTGTCAGCCAGCTCAGATGCCATCTCTGTAAGCAACAGGGATTTAAATGCAGGCACACACACCTGTCTGGGCATTTGGATAAAAGTCTGGTAGCTGGAGTGTGCAACTACACAGCTATAAATATTTAAACTGGCTGCTCTGAGTGCATGTTCTCAAGCTGCAAAGATGCTGGAAAGCAGAGCACAGCTGGAGCAACGCCAAATAAATTGGTATGGGCTTTTAAAGGGTGCTTGTATGGATCTCTGCAGACACTTCTGGTAATATGAAGTGCTTGCTATTAAAAGCAGAAGATAGCAGTGGCTTTTCATTAGAAGAAGCAAGTCCTACAAAAAAACCTGCATAAGAGCAGGGAAGATTGTTATGAGGAGAGGCTGAGAAGACTGGGCTTGTTTAGCCTTAAGCAGTGACTCCTGTGTACAGCTAATAAAGGCATGTACAGGAGATGGAGCCAAACTCTCTTCGGAAGTGCACAAKGGCAGGACAAGAGAGAACAGGCACAAGCAGGAACACAGGAAATTCCAACTCGGTATTAAGAAAAGGTTTTACACATTGAAAAGGGTCAAGCACTGGAAGAGTGTTCCAAAGAAGCTGTGGAGTCTGTGTCCTTGGAGATATCCAAGCTTGGCAGGACGAAACCCTAAGAAATCCAGTCTAACTGGTCCACCTTTGAGCAAGAGCTTGGACTAGGTGGCTTTTATGCCTCAGTGCCAGCATGGAGCCTTTCAAAAATGTCAATTGCAGTTCGAAAATCAGAGAAACATAATGGCCTTTCCTAACTATTGTTACCCAAAATACCTATTTTTTTTTTTTTTAACTGTGGGTCTTATTCATGTGAAGAAGCCAAAAGCATGTATTTGGTCTCCATATAACAGGTGGCCCATYCAGCTTGCAGGCATCTTCTACTCTGAGCTGAACAACAGATTTCACACCCTGACCTAGCCAAAGCCAATTCAAGCTTGATGAGGAAGCTGAGGAATGGGAAGAACAAGGGCTTTGTGAATGCCAAGGAACAGCAGAGTTGCATTGCTAATAGGATGAATCCTCTGCAAAATTCTTGGATCCCAAAACAATCTCCATCTGAACTTCTAGGAAAATATGATCATGGTTTAAATATTTTGGTAACTATCCCAGGCCAAGTGGATAAGGGCCTCACTGTGCCAGGGGCTGGACAGGACTAGGGTAATAAACAGTGCCTGAGTTTGCATTTATGTTTGGGCTTTTTGGCCCCTCAGAGCTGAGAGTTGATATCAGCATAATCTATGTCCACTGCAAGACCTCAACGTGAGGAAAAATCAGAATCWCGCCAAATAGTTTGGTGTATTCTGTGGCTGAGAAACTCTCTCCCAAACAGAACCTCAGTCCTGAGAAAAACCCAGTACTCCTCCTTTATCCCAAGCATAATTGCAAGATTAAGAACAAAAAAAGATCAGCCAAGCACTGGAGGTATAAAAATTTTAAAGCGTAGCTGTCACATTACTAGCAGAGCATTAGAAAATGAATTCTGTMGGAATATGAAAATAAATGTCCTTTAGTTGTTCAGATGAATAACACATAGCACAATTCTAAATAATGTATCACCGTTGTTATAAGCTTGAATATTATTGTCTTTCTCCCCCAAAGAAGCAGTATATGTTCCAGACACAAAAGGGTTGCTGTTTTGTGTTTAGTGTTGGGGTTTTTTTAAAACATTATGCCAAGTTGCTGTTTTCAAACACATGTCTATGCTGGGAAGAAATGGGCATGTATCCATCTTGCCTTCAGGCCAAACCATTTAACCAGAACTGGGAATACTGACAAGCTTTCTCAACCCTTCTCTCTCTCTCCAGTGCTATTGTGTAAAGGAGCCCTTTTCAGAGCTCTCTATGAAAATGACCRGTATAAATACAACACACTGTGTTTCCATTTACCAAGTGGAAAATTATTTTTAACACGCTTCTAGAGAAAGGTAACAGGTAAGTAGCCAATGTTCTTATAGCCATTTTAAAGGGGGATGTGTCAGTCTATAAATCAATAGATGGCTCRATGCCATTTGCTTCTGAATGGAAACCAACTATTTTTGCAGAGCTCTGCTCACAGCAGCTGAGCATCAATGCTAAGTAATGTGTAGCTATTAGGGAAAAAACTGAGCATGACAACACAAATCACAGAGCCCCTGATGAAGATCTCTGCACATGACTGCTTCTTCTAATCACCAGCAGAATTTAATGAGACACCTGCAGTTTATAGACACTCTTGTTTCAACATAAACTGCCCTGAGAGCACAAGGACTTCTTTTAAAAAATATTCTTCAGCAAACCATAAACCACAAAGAGTTCATTGTCACTAATAACATACTCCTCATTAATTTATAATGGCATGCAACAATAGTCCCTCATACATAGCCTACAACTTAGCTGAAGATTAAGTTGAAGGGTGTTAAGATCTCCTAATTAGCAGTTTTCTACCATTTAGATTTTCATTAATAAAACAGTGCTGGAGACCTTGAAATTGACCCCTTGCAAGGCTGCAAAAACAYTAATACTTCATAAGTCTGACCCATATGAGATGAGGGAGAGGACTGTATGCCTCCCCTGGGTCTCTAAGTAGGAACAAGCTCAGGCAGGTTGKGATTTGCTTGAAGCTGCCAGGGCATACAGCTGTAGGCACAGATGCTCCTGCCTTGCCTTCATCCTTCCATTGTAGTGAGAGGGCAGCTTGGACTGCCAAAAAACCATCGAGGCAGTTCATCAGAGTGCCAGAAAGGATAAAGGCTAAGTATACCTTGTCATAACTTATCAGATCTGTAGAGAGGGGGCAATAAACCCCCTCATTTTCTAATCAGCAAAGTGTTCTTTGCTGCTTGGTGGAGGAAAGAGAGAAGGGTGTCTGCTAAAAGCAAAAACAAACCCAGCTCCTCTGAATCAGGGGGCTCAGAGAGAGAGCAAAGGGTTGTTGCTGAGAATTAGGGATATTGTCATCCACCAAGTGAGCAGCTGGAAATTGCTGGCAGGAATTGCCGAATCTCTGGGGCACCCTGGGGCTTTATTGTCTTCAACCAGAACTTGGAGTGGCCACAGCACAGAAACCTATCAAGCTCTCTTCAGCAGTTGCACRGGCTTCCCAGGAATTCTGATACAAGCTGTTTTGTGAGCATTGACAACAGCATTTTGACTTTTTAACATCCAGAATGAATACTTGAGGATCTCTGGTGTAATTTTTTTTTTATTGCAAATATTTGAGAGTTACTTTAGAACCTTCCTTGGAAGGCCCCTCAGAAATTGTGAGCACATTATAAATTGTGATGCAAGCCTGCTGCTTTTGTAGGAGGAAAAAGATTTGTGGCATTAGTTAATGGATCAGCATTTAATAGCAGTATTGAAAAAAGTGATAGGAATTTCATTTTGCTCCTCCTCTGTTGTCAGAAAGAATCTATTTGTCAGTGGCTGCCTGTCCAGCATTTCCTATTCCCTTTCCTCCTTGGACAATAGCTACATTTCCCACTGTGCCAGCCAATAAATAGACACATCTTCAGTGAGGTTRATGGAGCTGGGGCTTTTTACACGGTGTGAGGACCTGGTGCTAAACATTTTAAACTGGCTGTGCAGTTGCATCAGTTATCAAATAAGACATGTCAGCAACTCTTGAGTCAGACAAAATAGTTGTCTAACAGCTCTGCTACCAGAAAAGCCACAAATACTGTCACAAAAACAGTTCTGGTGAAACYGGTAAGTATCTTTTACAATATGCTACTTATGGAAGCAAAAAAGGRCAGTGCATTTTTATTCTTCTCACGTTATTCGGAGATTTTCTCATCACCAGAACAAGAAAGTGTCAGAATAAGTGTATTTGAAAAAAATTTTTTTTAATAAAGCAAATGGAGCCTTCCTTGGTAACGGGAGTGAAAGAGAATAATGTTAATGGAATTTTCATTAAAGAAAACTTCTTTGCAAAATAGTACATACCATTGGGAGAGAAAAATTAGCAGTCAGATCCTCACTGGTTGCAATCTGGCATGGTTCTAGTGACAGACTAACATCTCGTCTAGTGTTGCAAGTGAAACTACACAGTCAAGTTGTGCTCTSAGTGAGATATGCATTTTTTATGAACTACTTCATATTTGTTACTGCTTTCCTCAGGGCAGAAKAATAAATTCATTTTTATTAATGAGAAATGTGCAGGTGACATCTAAGAGTGAACTCCTTGAGGGTTTGGCCTTCSCTAAAAATAAAGGGTGAGATAGGGTGGCTCTGGCACCCAGGACAGCCTCAATGGGGTCRGGAGCAGGCTCACTGCAAGCTCATTCCCTTTCCTTTGCAGGCTGGAAAGGTGACGTGGCATCTGGCAGTGTTCCAGAGGGAAGCAGGTGATGAAATGTGTTGAAACACATATGCAACAAACAGAAACAGGTGAATAAACATCAAAACCAAATACAGAGAGCAGAAACCCCTTTTCCTATCAGCTAAATCACAGCTGGGGGAGACAGACTAATTCCATTAGGAAACCCAGAATGCCTGAGAGAAAAAAAAAATTGAAACTGAGCAAAAATCTGTTCAGAGTGAAGCCATTGAGAGGGCTGGTGACAGAAATTACTCCAAGGTGTGGAGAAGAGCCAGGGAAAACAGAAAACAGTTGATCAGACCCTACAGAAGCCTTTGGGGATAAATTGCTCTAGAGAAGTGCAGTGTTCATGAGGATGGGATTCAAGGGTGCTTCAGTATCATTTCTAGTGGAAAGCCTCCACAGCCATCTGCATGGGAATGTTTTAGCTACATTTTTAAAAATGAGAATTAAAGCAAATATTTTGAAAAAATATAAAAGCTATCTGCTTTGAAAAATAATCCACAAGAATACAAAAATGGCATTGAACTAGTGCTTTTTTTTTTTGTCCAAGTTACCTACTATGCTTAATGTCTAGAATCTGTTGATCTGTGGYTTCTCAACAAAAGGAGCAGTCCTGCAAATGCCTAAATTTTGATACTTGTGAATAGCCCCAGTTTGTGAGCTGCCTCAAAGCATATTTCCCCACAGTTTCTAAAACCCTTTTGCAAAACTGGCAGTGTAGAAGCCCCAACTCAAATAATGGTTTTCAGAGARCAGATCCACCATTTGGGAACTGGAAATTTTGAGCAAAGGGGGACTTTGAGATAAAAAACTCTCCGTAACATATGGGATTCCTCCAGCTGTGAATGACATCACCATGCTGCATAAAGCAAACTCCTAATTTTAGTGTCACTCTTTAAGGCATTTACAAATACTTGCATGCCCTACATTAACAGAGTTTAATAGCTTTACAATATTTTTAATAAACAAAATCTTCACATTTTTCAGAACTGAGATCAAAGCATAAGCAATTCCTATAAACATTTTATTTGAACCAGCATTAGAAATCAATTTGGCATTTGTTGTACCATTTGCCTCATTCTTATGTAGAAACCTCCTGTTCTGTTTCGCATATAATTTTATTTATTACTGTAATTTTGGTTGCAACTAATCACACACATTAAAAATCATCAGTCCTGAGTAAGTCTTTATAAAAATTTTGATGCTCTGTGCTGCTTATTCTTGATAACTGATGTATTAATGCGCACCTGATTTAAAATGCAGAGTGCAAATACAAAGTGCTAATTACAGCCATCCAAACTGCAATCAAGGTTTTCATGGCTCTGCAGTGAGTGGCRTGGCATTCACCAGCTGCAGCCTAGGCTACACATAAGCCCCTGTTCCCTAATGTATTCCCAGTGTACAGCTTCCTTTGGAGCAGGGCAGGAGGCTTACTATGTTCCCTGGGAATAAATGGCACTGCAAGACCATATGAACTCAAATCGTGATGTCTATTTTCTCACCAACCTGAGTCTGAAACAACCCCTCAAGACAAGTACACCCTCCCCTCCAAAAACATATCAAGCCATCCTATTGCTAAATAATACTAAATTTTTCTACAATTGAGAGAGCAATATATATATATATATATATATATATATTTAGATACCTAATTAGATATGGCCCATAATTGCAGATTCAGAGCCTTTTTATTCCTCTGAGATGCCTGATCCCCCGTGTACTTGGGAATTGCTCTGCAGGCTTTGAATCAAGCCTGGGATTTCCCCAGTGCAGCCAGCACAGCTCTGTAAGACTACACTTTCAAAAGCAATTGCTAGATCAGATCCTTAATTTGTAYTTGACAATGTTCAACTCATACGCACGGTAAGGAGAGCTTGAGAGCTTTCAAGTTGTGTGGGGGAAAGGAAAAAAATAGACTTTGTTCTGTATTTAGCATTTGAAAATGATAAATCTCTTTCATATTCTCTAAGTTACAACATGGATGTGGAGTGAGAGAGATTTAGATTTTAATCTTTTTACTGAAGTAAAATAATTAAAAGGGTTTCACAAACTCATCTATTTCCACATGAAATATTCTATTTCAGGAATGCTTGAGAAAGTGTTTCAGAAGTTAGAGATTTAAAGCAAGCAGCTGCATACTGATAACAGGCACTGCAGCTTTAGATCACAGGAATCCACTCAGCAAAGGGAACAATTTTTCTAATTTTGAAAAASTACAAAAAACCCACTGGCTAGAGTGCTTGCCTGAGATTAAAGCATGTATCTACTTATTTTGCAAGAGAAATAGGAAAAAAATAGGTTTAAAGGGATGAAACWCTTTTAATATCTCGCAGATTATAATTTATTGCTAAGGGAAGTGACACTGAATCCTTCCGCTTCTAATTACTATTACTTTGTTAGGTATGGACAGAAGATGTGCCTCTGTTCATATGGATATTTGGAAAACTGACATTTTTCCTACTATCCAAGCTATTCCCAAGAGGGCTGATTGGATTACCTGTGCTCCCCACACTTGCTGCAGCACTCCCGGGGCAGTCCTGAAGGGTGTCTGTCGGCTAGCTCAGAGAGCAGACACCACCACCACAAACACCTGATGAATTAAGTGCATGGAATTCATTGTTTGCCGTGTGGTAACCTGTTCTTGCACTTTAAACCCTGACAGCTCAGTTTTGTCAAATGATAAAATGCTTTTATCACAGGAGTCAATAGATAGAAAATGTGATTGGGAGAACTGGTGATAGCTTACCAGTCAGTTTGCTCAATCCATTTTTCWGTCCTTACACTTCTCAAGCATGAGGACAATCAAATCCTAGCAGCATTTGCACTTGATGCCCATCCAAACAAACTTACTGAGTAATAGAATTATCTCGGTCTGACATTTGAGGTCACCAAAAAGGYTTCTGGGTCAAAGACACGAGCAGAAAATGTCTCAGTGGGGCTCCTTGATGGCCCATGAGGATAAAAACAGCTTCTTTCTGCTGTGAGGAGTTTTCACCTACAGATGTCTATTGTAACATGTGGGCCCACGATTTTCTTGGCAACCTTTCAAAACCAAACTTTTTGAAAATTATTTCCATACTCACTGAATAGCTGGATGTTCAGAGTTTGGCAGACTTGAAGAAAAAAGATCTGTGGAAGGGAATTCAGGGTTCAGAAAGTCACACTCATGTTATCAGTATTTTAATTTGCCCTGAACTCAGGCTTATATCCAGAAGGAATTGTTAAATATTGTAATCTTCTGCAGATCACAGGCTTTCATACAATTACCCTTTGTTGAGCCCCAAAATTATTTGTTTGATTACTCATTTCTTCCATGTGAGATTKGATTGTTGATTTGAAGATATCCAGACGTGGAAAGCCCTTCACTTTTCCTGGTTTGTTCCAGTGGTTAATCACCCTCACTTKTTTCTCAATTAAGTCTGCCTGATGCTGGCTTCCAGCCACCTATTCTTCCAGTGTCTTTCTCAYGAAGTAAAACAGCTTTGGGTAAGGCAGGGTCAGGCACTGGCACGCTATGTCCACTCAAGCAAAATGCTCTGCAAGAATGCTTGTTGGCATTTTTAATTGAAAAACTCTTTGCATATTTATTTAAATGAATTGAAATAAAAAAACCCAAACCACAGGAGATTRGTGTTTTATATAGCATTTTAAAAGGCACTGAGTGCTCTATAAGCATATGGTTTTATTTTAATGTTTCTCTAGGCAGGTATTACCAAGAACTGACAAAAAAACCCCAAACTATGTGTTTGTTYTTCTGCTTTGTATAATGAACATCTGCATTCTTTTCTACCTCAAGTGTCTGTTTATGAAGTTAGAAAAATCCACTACATAAGGAGTGGATTGGCCAGAATGGTACTGAAAACTCGAAAGAAATTCCAGATGACAGTCTGACTAAAGCGAATTAAATAAAACAGAAAGCTTCACCTATCTCTAACAAAACTCATGCAAAAAAAAAACCCCTTAAAGACCCAGCCATAGCATTCAATAACTATATTTTCATTAGAAAGCTGTTTCTTCTCTGCAGAATCTACTCTGAAATCAGGATGGACAGAGAAACAGAGTCCTCAGACACCCAGAAAAAACAGAAATTACTCAAAAATACTAAACACACAGCAGAGAGAAGAATTAAAAAATCTGTCTGCGTCTGTTGGAACTGATGGAAGTTTTGCTCTCTGTGCTAAGACATGCTTTACTATTTTGATTGAAATACTTCTGTTTCACAGTCCCCTGAGATTCACGGACTGTCAGTGTCATGCCCTGTCAACACCACTGTGGTGGGGTGGATCCATTGGCTCTGTGTTTATAGGCTGGGTTGGGAAGGATGACAAGATAAGGACATACCAAAAGTCTAAGACAACCCACCAACCTCAGAGCCCACAGAGATGTCAAATCAGGCAGAGACCAGGGGCAATGGCAGGAAAAGTAAAAAATATTTTAAAACCCTCCAAACAGCCTCCCAAGAACTACTCTTGAAAGTTATTGTCRTCTTTCTAACTCAAGTTTCAAAGACCYCTRCAAACCAAACTGGCTGAGATTTATWTWAATAATTGATTCAATGGTCTAACTTCTTGTTTTTGTTCTCCACCATGGAAGAAAAACATTGCACTGAAGTAATTGTTGTGAATGAATCAATTACACAATTACCATTAGTGCAGTTGTCCAATTAAGCCTTTTCACAGAGATAAAAGAAGACAATCTCTCACATTAATGTGTTGTACCTTTTCTGCAGGATGCTCTGGCATTGCATTAAGTGCTATCTCTAAAGACTGCCTGCAGCAGATTTAAASTCTGGTTGGGTTGAATAAAGGAAAGATAATATTACTTCAACCTCTTACAGTCATCTGGGTTTTGTTTTGATCATATTTCAGAAATATTCACATGCTTTCCATACATTCTGTAAGGGTATTTTTGTAACATAAAGTTCTCCCTTCTAAGGTCATTTATTTTAGTTTTGATCCAGCCATGCTGATGAATGGGAGATGAARGGGCATGAGAACTTACTTCCCCACTTAATCACAAGCTCTAAGCAATAAAATGTACTCCCCAAGCACCAAGAATAGTTTGGGGGCAAATCTGATGTATGGAAAACTAGCTGCTTGTAGGCCTACTGATGAGTGCCAGTCATGGATCCAGCTCCTCCGGGATTTCTAAGCCTTTAATGTCCTCTGTGCACCTGCTCATTGGGCAAGTCTGGTACTGCTTAAAGTTGTGCAGAAGGCACAGCCACCATGAACCCTCCTGTTAGATGGTTTCTGTGTCAGMTCTAGCTCTGGCAGGAATGGGGAGGTTGTGCTGGCATATCACCTCATCTTGGAATGCTAGACAGTAATTTTCCAGCTATCCAGATACACAACTTTTTGGCAGTGATCACTGATCATTGGGCATTAAAGGCTGTAGGAGCTGGAAGAAAGGCAGTGGTGCAGTCAGGGGAAGAACATCATCTATCCGAAATCAGCAGCACATTCCCTTAGTCTTGCATGCTGGAAAAGYCACTGCTCTAAAAGACATGTCTCAAACTCTCTCTTCCAAAGGTCTCTTCAAAGTAAATACTGAAAGAGTAAAAACTGGAAAATTTCTTGGTCCTCCCTGGATCTTTGTTTGGACAGACACAGTTGTGGAAGCCAAGACAGGGGTAAGAAAGCACTRATTAGTGACAGATTTCTGTCTGGGAAACTAAGAAAACATCAGAYTGGAGTAAGACTGTGGGAGAGAGCAAGCCTCGTGGGAGAAGCTGGTGCTGTCTGGTTTTCTGGGATGCACTGGGCTGCTCACAAATAGATATTTGGTGTGTACTCACAGACAGAATTAGCTGGTCCTGGGCCCTCCCTGGCCCAGGAGGGAACCACCTCCATGCGACTCATGTAGCACCATCAACCAAACTGCTTAATCACTTCAAGCCTGGGATGGGGAAATGGAGGGATGGGTACCAGAGCATTATGGGAGGCATCCATCTGGCCAGAGCCTGGGTACCAAGTGGGATCAGCACTTTAGAACAAAGAGTTTGCATTCAAACAAAGACCATTTGTTTTAAGATCTTTTCTGATACTGTACACAAGGGGAGTCTGAGGCACAGAAGGCAGGGTCCTGCTGTCTGACCAGGGCTGCAGCCCTGTCACACTGCCTGAGAGCCCTGCCATCCCAGGGGTGTGTGTCCACAGGCAATGATGGCCTTGGTACTGCATAGCTGGGCTTACACTCCTGGCCAGACACATGCTGGCAGGCACAGGGACACCTTGGGCAGGGAGACCCCAAGGAACTGCAGTTGTGGGTGACCTGTTTGGGAACAGAGCAGGAGGAAAAGCAGCAAGCAGCAAACCGTCATCACAAATGAGAGTTGGCAGCTTTGTGAGACAACACACTGTAAGCACAAGCAAGAAGCAATAGAAGTGCAAAAAGACCAAGGATAAAAAAGACATGAACAAAGACATGAGCAAATACATGAGCTGAATACCTATGCTCACAGTTTTAAGTCAAAATAATTTTTTCCCTCCAAGAAGAAACATTAGAAGGAAAAGGTAAAAGAAATCTGATGTGTTTGGTGATGAACAAAATACCTCAATCTCAAAAGACCAAAATGGGAAAAATAAAGCTTATTGCAAGTCTTGTTAGATTTCCTTTTCAAAAAGCACCTGGCTCGGACACTCTGAATGTATTTAATCACAACTGTCTTATTAAGCAAGATTGAGCAACCTAAACCATACGAAAATTGTTACYGGCCCAAACATGACTCACTAGGAATGAGAGCCAGTCCCATTAATTACCTTCTGTGGAGCATTCCCAGAAGTCCATTATTCACACTGTAGTTCTAAGCACATTGTAGCTCATAAGGCAGAGGTGGGAAGACCCTCATTTGGATGGAGGCAGAGAACTGCACCTTTGGACTGAGCAAGCATAAACTGGTGGGAGAGCGGAATGACAAAAATKACACAGAATTCAGTATGACTGATTCATTGCCTTTAATGGAAGTACCACCACAATCATAAAGGGAGACTTGATTAAATGTGCAAAGAGCTCAGTGGGAACTGTGACACAGAACCAGTTGTAAATTTTGATTCTCACCAGCTGTCTGTTCCTGTCCATAGTCTGTGCCTCCAAAAGTGTTTCTGTCCTGCTTGAGTATAAGCTCATCAGAAGTGCAAGTGCCGCATCCACTGATGCTATGTGAGTCTTAAATTTTTACAGACCTTCTGAGCTTATGTGACTGTTATATCTGAAAATGCAACATATTATATCTTAATAAAATAGTGAGTTACTGATTAAGTGTTTTAGCCTAAGTTCATAAAAATACAAAAAAATCCCTGGTGCACTCTATGCTAATGTTTTGGGTTTTTTTGTAATGAACATGTTAAAAGGCTACTGCTATTATTCTGAATCATTCTAAAATACTTGCTCTGATTATGCAGTAGCAGGCATGTGCAGTTGATTTGAAGGAGCTAAAACTTTGCATCAGATTTCCCCTGGGTACTGTGTGAAACTGCACAATAAATGAGTGTTGCTGTAACTTAAACAGATACTCACTCTTCGGAGACATGAAAATAAAAATGTTCTGGTGTTAAAACGTGGCCCTGACAGGTCTATTACACTCACGAAGTCTGATCGTTTTCTTCTAACAGTAGCTCTATTAAAAATTAATGGCGCATACTTTCCATGCTATCTCATTACTGATGCACAACTCAGTAGGTTCAGATGAGATTCCAGCTAGGTGGGTACTAAGTCAGGGGGGTGTATTCCCCCTCAGCAGGGAATGGGCTTAGGTCACCAAAAAACTTTCCTTCTCTGTATCTTTTTCTATTTAATCTACAGAGATTTTCCGTGAGATCTCTCTTCTCCTTTCCCGTTGTCAATATGACTGCTTTAGATCTTCATCTTGGGCTTAAAATTCTATATAATAGCATAAAAATATTTTTTTWAAACTGAAGTTTGGAGAAAAACCTAAATATTTCAAAAGAAATCTTTTTCTATAGCACATGTTAAAATTTCCATTAATATTTGAAAAGATCCCAGGAGATGAGAACTTTTCTCCATAAAGCTGCAAAAGTTAAGGCRTTCAGAGTACTGAAACTCCCACCATAATTGTTACAACAAATTCCCTTGGGCTTATTATCATTAAATAACAATGCAGCAGGTAAGTAGTTTTTAGCCTTTTAATTTAAGTMATTTAAAATAAATTAATCTCTGTAGTCAAACATGTAAATCAGCTTTCTAAAGGAATGTCTCTGTGATTTAACTCAACTTCTTGCCCACTTCCACCCAACTGGCTCCCTCCAGCCCAGAAAAGGACTGGGAAAATAGATAAAATTGGCATTCTGGTGCAAAGGATGGCAGCTCTGGCTGTGGCAGGGGAATGCAGGGCACGAGGGAGTGGGTTCAGCACCCCTCACTCAGCTGCAGCCTCAGACTTCAGCAGATGCCAGCAGCCAAGGGATGTGTGCTTACCCTGTATTCCCAGTGCACATTAAATCCCCAAACTGGTGTTGTTTTTCCCTTTACAGCTGAATGGTAGCTCACACTGTGTGCACTCATAGTGCTAACATCAATTGACTCATCTGTAAATGAGAATTAATGAATATGTATGATTAATACCAAGCTGGGCTGGCTGGGTGCCCAGGTATTGGGAGCTATGTGTTTTCCATTACTGGAATGCATTTACTTTCACTGATGGGCAGATTTTGGATTTTATTGTTATTCTTTCTAAATTAAAAAAACCTGCAGAGCCAGAGTATTCAACTAGTAGTATCAGACTGAAAAATAATAACCTAGGACAACGTGCTCACTTTGGGTGGCATTTTACTGAGGGCATTCTTACAGGAGCTGCAAAATCTGATATACAATGAAAAACTTTTGTCAGCCTTCAAAGCATCCAGAGTCCCAGAAAACAAAATTATGGAAGTGAGCCTTACTTAAGTCTCTCTTGCAATACAAGGAGAGCTACACAATTTTCCACATTAATAAAAGTTTGAATTTACACCTACTTCAGTACTTTACAGTGCTGGCCACATACATTAAAAGCTGCACAGTAAGCTTCAGAATGTTATCTGCTTTACCAGGGTTCCATTTTAATTCTTCCCATATTTTCCATGGTATAAATGGAAAATAAATGAAGTTAATGTTCTGATTTTTTTTTTCAAAGATTAAGAACTACATGTTATAATTTTGAATTATGATTTAGCACCCCTTTTTCCCCTTTCAGCAGAGGTTTAATTTAGTTTCATTTACCTCAAGTGCTTTGAAATATCCCAGAGACCTGAAGCTTCAGTTGCAATAAAAACATTTCTGCTGCATAATGTAATAAAAAAGGCGACATAAAAAATTAAATAGGTACCTTTCTTTTTTGGATGTGTAGATATAGGGGTKTCTTGCTTGCACCTCTCAGGAGAATAACCCTTCTTATTTTTATTCTGGAAAACACCTCGGCACTGAGCAGTTTTAGCTGATTTCACAGAATCATAGAATGGGTTCCAATTGGGTTGGAAGGGACCATAAAGATCCTCTTGTTCCAAACCCCTCTCTCATGGGCAGGGACGCCTTCCACTAGACCAGGTGGCTCAGGGCCCCATCCAACCTGGCCTTGAACACTGCCCAGATTCTCTGGGCAGCCCACTCCAGTTCCTCACCATGCTCACAGTGAAGAACTTCCTCCTAACATCTGATCTAATCCTGTCTCTCTCAGTTTCATGCCATTACTGTGTCCTTTCTCTACATGCCCTTGCAAACAATCCTTCTCCTGCTCTCTTGTACCCTTTGGCTGGAAGGCTGCTGTGAGGTAGCCCCAGAGCCTTCTCTCCTTCAAGCTGAATAACCCCACCTCCCTCAAGCCTGTCCCCACAGCAGAGATGCTCCAGCTCTCTGATCATCTCCGGGGCCCTGCTCTGGACCCACTTCAAAAGGTCCACTTGCTTCTGGTGTTGGTAGGCCCAGAGCTGGATGCAGCAGATCTCATGAGAGCAGAGTAGAGGGGGCAAATCCCCTCCCTCAACCTRCTGGTCACCATTCCCTGGTACTCACAGGCTGCATTGAGACAGGTGGCCAACTGCTTTGCAAGACAAATGTTCCTTCTTGCCAAAATCTGTGCTGTGATACTATGCATAATTAAGGGAAATGCATTTTCTTTGGCTGTGGAAGCTGAGAAACATGTAACAACATGCTTTGTGTTCATTTATGTTAAAGTTCAGCTTTGGATCACCCACCCAGGTGACCATTTTCAACTCCCTGGCACCTGCAGTGCACAGACCAGTGTTGAACAGGTAGGTCTTGGCACACAAGAAGAGTCAAAGTTTTACCTTCACTACTGAGTTGGCATCACCCAAGATTTCATGCCATAACCATACTGCAATCTGCAACTATCAGCACACTTCTCTTACTGTTGATTTATTTAGATAGTGGTCTAAATAAAGATGGCTTAATAGTATCTMATTAAGCTCAGCACAGTTAAAACCAGCTAAGCTTTGGCAGCTGCTGCTGTCGTTGCAAATCGAATTTTGTATTGTGGACAGGGGAATCAGGGAACCAAGAGGAAAATTATCCCTCTTGCACCAACCCCTGGTACTTGGCAACAGGGAACTTCCCAACACTGCTGCCCAATCTGAACTGTCTGTACTAGAATAACATTTTTCACATTACACACACTCAGCATATTTTTTAAACATCTCTAATGAAGCAGAACCATATATATGTATGTGCATATTCACATGTGCTCTAATACAATACAGATATGTGTGTGCATGCTTATATATAAATATACACATGTACTTAGCTGTTAACACAATGGAACAGAAGTGTCTTTCTGAAAGTGATTATTTAATCCCAGACAAAGAGCTTCCTGCAAGAAGATCAGACATATTAGCCTTCAATACTTTTGAACTTCTCCCACTGGAACAAGCTTAAATCCCTTTTACATATTGGGTTAAATAAGAAATTTGTTGTCACTGTTTTGAACAATAAAAAATGGTTGCAAGAAGCTATGTGTGTTCCTGGTGGATCTGTGAGCTCTTTGAAAACAATTTTCACATATTTTCCAGCAAAGTTGGACTGCCTTGTTCCAGATTCTAACACTACCCTGGGGGATTAAGATGTTCAGAGTTTGCATTGAGTTCTGCACAGATCCCAGGGAAAAGAGACTTGCTTATCCTGGCTGCAAATTTTTTAAGTGAGAGGTTGAGCTGCTGCTTTGTGCTCTGCATGGGTCAACAGAACCACTCAGATTTGCAAAGAGACAGAAGAACGCTGTATGGTTTTCAGGGCTGGGATAAAGTGTTTTCCTCAACTAGTTCAGGAGATACCACAATCCTTCAGTACCTGGTTCTCTGTGAAGGAAGGATGAGCATGTTGGTGCAACAAAAYATGCAGCCCACAGTTCTTAAAGTGCTGTATTTGCTAAGTGGCTTAGTGATACAGTGCCATAATACTTCCAGAGATCTTAATCTGACTATTTTTAAACCATCTGGTTTGAACCACAAGCTGGTATGAAGCTGCCACCAAAGGAACTAAACAGCAAGCTTCCCTGCAGTTATAAACACCTATAAAATAATCTGTAAACTTTTAAATTGAGATTTGACAGAGGGCTTGAGCACACGCCAATTTCAAGCACATAAAAATTCCCTCTGGCTTACATCTGGGAAGAGGAGGATAGGAACACTGTCAGCTTAGGAATACATGTGAGCAAAGATCACTCTCTGGAAATGCATATTTACTAAATATTGTGAACTCGTCATGAATACTTCAACTCAACAAATATTTGCTGAATCCTCTAATACGGGGGCCAAAGAAAGATTTGCATTTGGCAAATGCAAATCTGAATCAACTTAGATATAGAATCAGATAACTTGAGAACTGATGGAAAAGCTATAAAACACTATAAAACCCATCAGATGTCAGTGGGCAAGTGATAATTTTTGCCAGTTGACCTTTTCACCAGCTTCTCACACACCTGAGAATTGTTTTAATCTTTTACATTTTCACTTGTTCCTATGAACATTTGTATATTTTGGGACCTGTGGGGTAGTCTGTTTCTTTAATCTTGAGAAACCAAGCCTGCAGATATCACACATGGAAGCTGCATGTGATCCTGGATATTGAGGATTCCTGTCCTTTGACAGCTTCTGGCACCTGCCAGGAGTGAGGATGTCCTGCCCAGTTAGTGAGAACTGATTAAAAGCAGAAACTGAGGTGGGCTCTTAAAACTCCTCCACATAAACAGTGAAGATTAAGACAGCAGCAAAGGCCTCTTCAGCACCACCAAATCACCAAGGCAGTCACAGCACTAATCCTTCATTCCCAGTAGTGGCATTTCCACCACCACTGCTCCTGCACCCAGCATGGCTCTGCTCACTATCAACACCTTCCCGTGCATTTACAAGGAGTGGCCTTCACAGTTTAGACCAGGAAGTAGCTGGAAATTTAGCACAGATGAGTAACTCAAGAGTTTATTTAAATGGAACATATTGGAGCTGAGATAAATAAATTCTTCTGTATTTTGAGTTTTATAACAGGTAACACAAAACGACATAAACATTCAAAAATGCAAAAATAGTGCAAAATTGCTCTGTGGTAACACAAGACAAATGTTGGCAACCAGCAGTATTTTAAAATCAACAATAGGAAACAGATCAGGCAAAGCACTAATTTATATGGCATGGTACAAATGCAACTACTCTWCAGGCTTTTCCATGTAAGACAGGAGAAAGATCAGTTACATACAGTCAAACTTATGAAAGGTAACTAAACCACAGCATTTGAAAAGTAGCCTTGCATACCAGTTTCCAGATAAAGTGTAAATATAATTTGATTTCTTGCTGAGCATATGGCACTAACTTCTTTTACTATTTGTCTCGGCTTGTTTATTGGGGTTTTTTTTTTGTATTATGTATGAGAAAATGACATGATGTTGAAAAGCTCACTTCCTTTTAAACACTGGCACCATGAAATTAGAGCTATGTTGACAGTCATCATTCAGAAAAAAAAAATCAAACAAAGCAAAATAAAATAAAACAAAACCAAAGTTGTCATATTAGTAGGACAAAATCCAGCTTGGAAAAATGAAGAAAAATACAGCTCTTGCAATATAAGCAAACAACAACAACAAAAAACACAAAATAAATCCCCCMAAAAAACCCMAAAAAACCTCCCCCAAAACTCCATGAAGGGCATAAAGTTACATTGTATCAATCCCCTTAGAAAAAAAGATTTTCAAATGTATGTCCAAAACAAGTCTTGAACTACAGTTCTGTGAAGTTTGAGTTTAGGATCTAGTGTGACATTTTATTCTTTTTTTTGCCAGGTAACACAATAATATTCACTTCAAAGCAGTGATTATGAGGCAACAATCTTATATATGTGTATATATTTGATCTGCACATTGAAGTAGGTCACTGAAGTAACACTTCCTGCAACAAAATTCCTCAAAGGRCAACTACAGGTTTTCTATGAACTCCTGAAGAATGGGGTTGTCAATTAAACTTAAAAAAAATCTTTTACAGAACAGTTTCATATCTGAAAAGTCATCAAAAATTACAACAAGAAATAATGAAGCCTGAGTCAAATCCAGCCTTTAAATTATTCCGGTAGGAATAAAATTGTTTACTTTCCAATCATTTGACTTGACAAGGAAAATTTATTTGTGAATTTTTTTACTGATGAATCAAACTGGCCCAGACACTGTAACAAAGAATTAAATATTTTATCTTTAAAAAAATGAAATAATTTGGAAGAATGATTAACTGTGTAAGCAAGTAGCAAGACATACATAATGTGATTCAAAACCTAAACAATTTAGTTAAATTTTCAAATGCCTTAGAGGCTTATTAACCTGAACTGTCTGAAGAAGTTGATGATACATGGATTCACTCGGCTGTATTTAACCCTCAAATTTTCATCCAGAAACAGCTACCAATGACAAACAGCAAAATACACAAAGTTCAGAGATTCTCAAGTATGTTACTGCCCTCTTGGGAACTGGAATGGAGCAAAACATAGAAGAAGTTTACATCATAGAAGAAAACAAAGGACAACTGAGAACTCTATGGCTAATACGAAGGAAAAAATATCGCTGTATTCCCACATCTGCATTTGCATTCTGTTTACAAAGTTTGGGTTCGGGGCATTCAAATTGAATGCCTKCATTTTTATACAGAACAAGAAAGAATTCTCTCCATCAGGAATATGTGGTATCATGCACAAATTTATTCTCTTAGATCTGGGCTTTTTAAATTTAAAGTCCTCAAAATACCACAGTCAGCTGTGGTGTTGGAAGAAGGAACTTCTGCTGCAGAAGTCTATTCACACCTTCTTAACCTTTGGCTGAGGTCAGGCAGCCAAACCACATTCTTAACTCTACAAGAAAGTAAGAGATGGAACCTTAAGATACCATTCTTTAGCATATATAAATGGTCAACCATGCAATAAATTAAGTCCTAACCTGAAACAATGCCAGTTTGTTATGTTATGTATGCCAGTTTGTTAACAATGCCACAATAGCAGTGGGAAATGGACAGGATAACAGAAAAAATATTGAAAAAATATTACAATAGCAACCCTTTTCTGGGGTATGTCTTAAGTACTTCAGTTACTTCAGTAACCTACTGATGTATACAGTCCAGAGGTTATTCCTGCTGCTAGATTTGATTATGATATTTCCCCCATCATAAAAGAAATTGCTTTTTCATTGAAAGATTGAACATTTTCAGGATCGTTTTTTTAATGAAACCAAGTATTTTTCCTGCATAGGCAAGATATTATTTTAGCCTACTATTTCACATGAAAAAAGCATTTGAGAGGCAGCTTTGTTGAAATTTCAGTAGAATAGCCTTCAAATTATAAGATAAATTCCTAAAAGTTGGCCTCAGGGATGCACCTTTTAGAAGAAACAGTCCAATAGATCTCAGCCCAAAACTGCTGAGAATTTTTTATATAATTCCAAYTGTGTGGACCTCCTACCTCACTCTTATATTCACACGATATCCTTACAGTAATAGCAGCAARTGCTTTCAGGTGAAATCCTACTATTGTTATTTTCTGTGATGAATTTGTATCTTCTCATTTGCTAAATGAAATTTGGCAACTGAAACCAAAGGTCAGTATCTCACTACAAGACAGGAGCAGAACAACATGAAGAATTTTGCAGATCAGTGGAAAAAGCTTGGAAGCTTGAGTGCTGCCATTTTTAATATGTCTGTCCTTCCACCAACATCTGCAATGCTGCAAATGCTTCTTCTAAAACATCTTTCTGTAGTAGTACATGCTGTCCTTTGGAAACGCTGCTCTTCTGATTTGCCTTAGAAAACAAATTTCCCTTTCACAGTAGTTCTTGACCTTGAAAATGATAGGGTGACTTCTATTAATATAAAAGTAGGCATGGAAACTCTTAGTGTTAGAATCAAAAGTTCAGCTTCTTAAAATGTTAAATACTTCTCTCACATTGCTTTATTAACACACTCCAACAAAACAAAAATAAATATTAGGATTATGCTGTGATTTCCTGGACAAGTCAAGAGGCTGTGCAACTTGGCACATAAATCATAAAAACTAACCCTTTTTGCAAGATAATTGTAAAAAACGGGGGTTTTGCCATGAATTACAGAACAAAGTCCTTCCTGCTGACTACATCACTGAATTCCAGTGTAAGGACTTCTCACACATAAATCTTGCTACACAGTAAATTTGAAAACTCACAAGTAATTCCCAAGTGTTCAAATGAAAACCTGTACTCTGAATGCATGTGTAGTAATACATAATAAAGTAATTTAGAGCCCAGCTTTTCAGAATCAAAACTGTAGGCAAGAATCCAACAGCAGAAGTTGTTTTAGCTCCAGGGTTTTTTTTAAAATCATCAACACCAATGAAGAACCCATACCAGCGGGATTCTTGGAAATCATATTTTAAACACTCTATGGAAGACAGAGTTTTCTCTCTGGGGTTTAAGCATTGTCTACCATGATCAATTTGATCCTGTGGCATTTAACTTATAAATAAGAAAAAAAACCTCAGAGTTAAAAAAGTAAAGTTCTGACCATTCTCAGAGACACCACTTCTGCTCATCAGTCCTCAGTGAAAGTCATAGACTTTGGACTGAGGATATCTGTTCTGATCACTAGAACAGATCACCTCTGAAGAAGGACCATGCCTGAACTGCCAGGCTTGAAGCAGGAGAGATAAAATGCTAAGCCCAGGGACAGAATATGCTGAAGGCCAGAGATGGAAAGCTTCCATCCATACCAGAGACTTTCTTTAGGAAAAGCAGACAACTGATATATTTTTTCACTGGAGAAAATATGTCCCAATAAGGAAACAAAGGACATAAAGTGCATCTCTGAGACAAAATGCACATTTGGCTACTTGTTATCACTTCTATTGAAGCTGAAAGCCAAGTTAAAAGATGTACAGGTTGTATTTTGTGTCTTTATTGCTCTGTTTTTCTGTTTGCTTTGCATAATATACATTTTTGTGCTGTTCTGTCTGTGTGACCATCTTGCTTACATCAGTATTTTCATCAGAATAAATATACTTCTATTTATCTCTGAAACAGTTAAGAGTATAGGCTACTCTTTCCTGCACATTTTACTACTGATAACTTGTGACAGGCATTCAGTCTTTAATCCTGGTGAGCTTCTTATGTTATATCCTAATGCTATATTCTTGATATTCAAAAGAATGTTCAAAGGACAAGCTTGTTTTATCCTGTAAGATTATTATTGACAACCACCCACAATGTGGGTTGAAATATCTTGTCACGAAACTAAATTTATTCCGTTTTTATGACAGACAATTTTGTCCTGTGATTAGATCTCAGCAACACAAGATCATTTAGCCACACTTCTTGTAATGATATCAAATAATATACATAGCTTCACTTTAATGGTTTTTGGTTTTAATTTCAGCTCAGATTCAAGTGAAATTTGAAGCCCAAAAACCAGGCTTATTTTAGTCTGAGAGAAAAATGAGCCAATCAAAGTACAAATTTATGTCAAACTCTAAGTTCTAGTAAGTACAAAAAGCTTTTTTTTAACATTGCTTGTTTCACAGAAAAAGCATAACTTGCTAGTGTCCTTCGCATCAATTACTTCATCAATTTGCTTTAGAAGCCTTTTCTTTAGTTAAGTGATTCCTTTGTAGATAGCTGATATCATCATGATCCAAAAGCGTAGGAACTATTACAGACATGTGATACTATTTTAATAAAAGAAAATATTTTAAATTTGTAATAAACGCACCCAGAGTTTTCTCCCAAAACTCCAGAACACCTTAAGTAGAAGTTTTACTTCTTTTGGCTYTCTTTAACTTTGAACAACCTTCTTCTTTCTGCTTACAAAAACAAAAAACAGAAAAGGGCAAAAAAACCAATAAAGAAAATGAAGCAGCAATACTAAACTAAAAGTTGAACTAAAAATGTTGTTTCAGAGTGAAATGCTTAGTTGAACAAAAAGTAATTAATAAAAGTTTCTGTTTTCTAATATAAATAAAGTGTAAGTACAGTGGCTAAATAATTAGGATCACAGCTTCTTTGAAAGTACCCTTTACATGCTGGTAACCGTGACTTTCAAAACCAACTACCATTTCTGATGATCAGTAATGACACAGGCTTACTCTTCAGAGATGTGTTTAGCAGTGTCCCCAGTTAGCACCGTTATATTTTTATCTGGGGACAGGAGGAATCAGCCTAAGARGCACCAGAGAGTCCATCCCTATCCCAATTAACAGACAAGTCTCTTTCCTATTCCTGACACACCAGTGAAACATCCTGAGACCTCTCTTGAGTCCAGCAGTGGCAGCACTGCAGTGGCAGTGTTGCAGTGAGAACTTGCTGTGTCCTGACACTTCCCAAAAGTAGCTTGCAGGGCTCAGGCAGGTACCTGTGCTMCTCACAGTCTGCCTGGAGAGTGAGGAATGCATGGGGCACTTGTGACTCCTGACTAGGACAGGGCAGTGCCCYTTCCCCATTCCAGCAGTGCTGCCAGACCAGCTACAAGCTCTCCATGCTCACAAGCCCTGGCGTGTCTGAGTCATTCCCAGTGGCAGGCGAAGGACTTCATTAATTCGTACTGTGGTGGAAGTGTCCCCTCAATACCCAAACCCCTGGCGTTGTTATTCTCATAAACAGGTACTTTTAGTTGCTGGTTTTCTTCTCTTTGTGGAAGTGACTGTACTGCTGTAGCACTGCAGGGCTGGGCCTGTAACCAGTGACTCGTTTGTGGCCCTGTGGAAGGGCCTTTCCCAGCTGCAGTTGGACGGGGCCAGCTCAGAGCAGCTGGGCTGGCGCTTCCCACACAAACTCCTCTCTTCCCTGCTGCAGCTCGAGCTCTGGGGTATGAGTGTGTTTCTGCAGCAGGTCCCTGGGGTTGCTGCAATGGCCTTTTCTGATCTGCACCGAGAGCACAGACTGTGTTCTTTTAATTACAGTTAAAACGTCCTGAATTGGCTTGTATTTGGCTTTAAAAGCATAACAAAACAAAAAGTCATTTCTACAGAACGTTGCTAAATTCAAGTCCTTGAGATGAAAAACTCACAGAGCCACTGAGAATGCCCAGAGTTAGACTGGGCAGGACAGAACTCTTCTGTAGAATCAGAAAATCTGCTTCAGAAACAGTAACATCATTAAACATTTCAGTAGCWTCTTTTGCTGGAGACAAACATTTAAAATGAACTCTCCAAGTGACAGTATCATACCCGATGGTTACTGTTAATTTTACCCTGATTAAGGTTAATTTTATCCAGATAGGTCAGTAAGATTTCTTAGCATGCCCATTTTAATTGAAACATACTAAAAATTTTTAAACATCTTTTTTATCTCTTAATTCAGGTCCCTCTGGATTAAGAAGTGTATGTGTGTGGGGGGGTTTACCTGTCTTCTTCTGGCACAACYTTTCTGTACAAATCCTTCCATGCTGCTCTCCTTGACTGGCAAAGTTGGTTTTGAGGTCAGTGTTTCACATGGCAGATACTTGTTCCCTGCGGTTGTCTTAAAKCATAGAAGTTTATACCTTCATCAGAAAAACACCTCACAATGTTTTGAACAAGATCTCTAACTTTTAAAATTACCTGCTTTTTCAGAAGCTGCCCTCATCACCCAAAGCTGATATAAGCCACCAAATTACATCGTACAGATGAAAAACGTAATAAGCCCAAGACATTTCATCCATGTACCCAATATGTGGAGTATCGTTCTCATGAAAATAGGACAGAAATCAGCTCAACTATTAATTTAATTGAGATGCAGGGAGAATCACAGAAAAATTAGGTGGTAAAGTACTTCTAGTACTTCTACTTGTATTTTTCTCAAAATAGAGCTAACTTCAAAGACAGATCACCTTGCACTGGGCCCCATTCAGTCAAGTTCTGAGAATGTGGAARGCTAACAAACCCCAAACTCCTCCCTCTGGAACTTGTTCTAGTAGCTGACTAGCTGTTCTCATATTGAAGACTTTTTTTCCTCATGTCCAGTGGGATTTTTTTTTCTGTTGCAACTTGTGCTTTTTGTGAAATTGTAATTAAACTTGTATTTTCGAAACTTCTGTGTTTGTCTAACAGCATAGTGCCTTACACACAACTGCTATCAGCACKACACAATTGATGAGGTTTGAGATTCCTTCCAGGAGAAAGGAATTATTCCATTATTATGGTTTTATATGAAGAGAGACTGGACACCAAAAAAAAAAAAAAAAAGTCATCATGTTAATCTCACATAGACCTGGAAAAACTGTCTAAAACAAAGAAAAACTAACCACCCCACCATAACAGTCCTAAATTAAAGAAGTGTTCATTTCACACAGTAAATCATCTTCTCTTTCAGAAAAAAAAGCAGCAGTGGTTGAAAACCTTAAGTTATATGGTAGAAGTTCAGAAAACTATCTTGAGAAGGAGAGTAGAACATGATGAAAGTCATGCTCTTTATTGCTTAATGTTGTTTTTGAATTTGTGAGAAGCAGTGAGAATGAGSCCTGTTCTTTTCTGTACCTGTTCAAAGTTAGGTTTGGAATGATGATTGGTTGTCTCAGCAGTACAGTCCTTAGAGTGGCACGCTGCTTTGTTTTCTTCCCTTTTGGCCATGCACACTGTATCTTTGAAGACAGATTCATGAATATTTAACCCGGCTCCTTTATTTGATCTCTTTGTTTGTTGCAGTGACAAACTGGAATCTGTCATTTCATTGTCTAATTTACAAATCTGCAAATGCACTTCTTTTGAGTGGTGTTTCTCAAGAAACTGAGTAGTATTTTCACTTGCAAACTTTTTCCCCCTTCTTGCACTGGAAGCAGGAGATTCATGTGTATTCAGACATGGGCTGGTGTTTGATTTCTGAAGCACTGGCCCAACATTCTTAACAAAGAATGGGGAATTTGCCTTTTTGTCATTAACTTCACGTGGATTTCCACCCAAAGGTGAGTTTTCAGAAAAATCAGAGTTAGCACTTTGTCCATTAGCCTGGGTTTTCCTTTGGAATATGAGTGTACCATGTTTTGTGTGTGTCTTTGTGCTCTTCATCTGAAGCACGCTGCTGTCATTAGGAGTTTTGACTGGCATATTTCGAATGTGTTTGAAAACCTCAGTTATGCTGGATTTGTGCACAGACAGCACAGAAGATGAAACACCCACACTTACTATTGGTGAATGCCTTTCAACATTTTCCCTTTTCTTCCTATCTGTTTGATTTGTGATCTTTCCGTTCATTTGCATCAACTTTCCTTTGAAAATTGGTATAATCTTGCTGACTTTTGGGGGCGTGGATTTAAAGGCTGAGTTCACAGGTGTTCCTAAAGAATTTGCAGTTGGTTGCTCTGGTACTCCCGGTATTTGCTTATTGCTCACTGATTTCTCTGTTGCTTCAATGCTAACCCCTCCTGCACTCTTACTGCTACTCGACAACCTGTGTGTTCCCGGCTCTTTGACCAAACACTCCATCCAGTGGCTGTTTCTCGTACTGCACGGTGAAGGAATTGCAGGCAAAGTCGGTTTTCYTGGAGGAGCCGGCGTTAGGGACACTACACAAACCATCTCGCCGTCCAATTTCGTAGGCTTAGGTTTTATTTCCTGCAACACATCAAGAGCTGCTAAACTGAATAAACTGGATTTAACGATCTGATAGTGCCACCTAATGCATCGCTATATGATATCAACCTAATACACATCACAATACAGAAGCATACAATTCTGTGTTTTGGATTAGAATGACTGTATTTTAAAACAATATTTAAATTTTAAAACAATATCTTTGTCACTATGAATTAAGGGGCTTTTTTTTTATCCTCTGCGAGTTTTTTGTTTACAAACTATGCTAGAATACAGTATTTCTCAGAAGGAAAGATTTAAATTATAGTAATTATGTTGGTTTAGTGCTTTSCAACTGGATAATGCCTACCCCTTTTGAGGGGTTCTGCAGAGGGTTTGACTGACAGGGCTCCTCATCTCTTAAGACTTCTAAGAGCATCTGTATTCTGAGCAAAAGACAGTTTGGATGTCTATAAAAACTGCAGATGACACAGAGGACCCATTCTAGCTTTGATCACTGGAGAGACATGAAGAGGAACTGCTTTCTGAAAGAGGATTATAGTATTTTAGAACCTCTGCAACTTCCGTCACTATTCTTTGTTCAGAATTAATTACTTCATTTCTGCTTTCACACACTACTACCAAAGAAATTTGAGCCTCAGCCTTGGTCACAACTTCAGATTATAGGAGTTTTGATTACTTGCCTCCTTTCCATCACCAGACATGGAGTAAATCTTACAGCTTGAGTGTTTTAAAATGCTTTTGTCCACACAGTCCTCTTTTTGTTTTTAAATAAATTCTAATACTACTACTGCTGCAAGTAAAAATAATAATAGAAACATGAATGGTTTGGGTTGGAAAGGACCTGACAGATCATCTAGTTCCAGCCCCATTGCCATGGGAATGGACAACTTTCACCAGACCATGTTGCTCAAAGCCCCATCCAGCCTGGCCTCGAACACTTCCAGAGATGGGGAATCCACATCTTTGGGCAACCTGTTCCAGTGCCTCACCACACTCACAGGACAAAATTCTACCTGATATCTAATCTAAATTTACCCTCTGTCAGTTTAAAGCCCTTCCTGCTTGTCCTGTCATTACATGCCCTTGTAATAGTAACAATGGTAATAATGTTACTGTTGTTATTGTTGTTGTTATTACTGGTTTTATTATTATTATGGAAGAGATTTGAGAAAGTTCTGGATATCCAACTGTAAAAAAMAATTATAGAATTGCAAATAGTGATAGCAACTAATTAACACCAAGTCCATTTTTTTATGTATTTATAATGTTCATAAAAACTTCACAGTGGGAAATACTGTAGCTTACACATCAATTAAAAGTTACAAGACTGACAGTTTGTCATGAAAAGCATAGTTATATGCTCTTACTGTGCTCTGAATATGATAAAGACCACTTCATAYAATGAAAAATATGTGCCATTAATATGTTTATTAAAAAAGCCTTACTTGCACTGAAGCCCTGGAGAGTTCCTTTGTAGCATAAAGTGCTTTACTTGTCATCTTTACTGGAAATCCACACAGCTGTGAAAAATTGCTCTTCATGTCAGAAAGGAAAGMGTTCACTACACTTTGTGCATCTGTTCTGGGGAAATACTGCACTGGCTGACTTCGGATGCAACTTAAAGGGTACCTGGTATGTGTTCAGGGATACATAACAAGTTTCTTCACATTTCTRCAATTATTAATCATCTTTGTTGAGAAGCAAACATGAGTTTGTCTAAATGTTTTTTAAAAAGGTGACTAAAAGCACTTAATTCCTTACAGGCCTGAAGTTTATAAAATTACAGGACTTCAGCACAACTACACCATGCTAACCTATAACAGCAAAGATTAGTCAATATAAGTAACCCTTAGCCTAGTCTTTTTTGGCAGGAAAATTCTCTTTAAAAGCAATCTTTGTTGGCCACATTTYTACACAATTTAACTTTCTTTTACAGCACTTTCTTTTACATCACATTTAAAGTAGCATTATCACATTTATSGAAGGTGTGAAGCAAATTTTTCTATTTGACTTCCTATTATTCAATACTGGGACAGACACTTGACTAAACATTTTGTTTCARTTAGTCTAGTAAAACCCTTCTCTACTGACTACTATGAAATCATGAAAGAAGGAAACGTGACACAYTCAAAAATGAAAAGCAGAGCTTTACTCTAAGTGTAGGAGAGGAAACAAAATAAATATATTCTGAAAGGATACGTGAAGAACCTTTCCCCTATTGGTTTGAAGTAAACACTCAAGTATATTTTTGTCTCTTCAAGATCCTCAGGAAGAATGTATCCATACTTAGATAAACCAAACACAAACAGCTGTTACAAGGGCAAATTCAACATGCACAAAAAAGGGAGGGGAAAAATAAAAGCAGTGTATATCTTTCTTACCAGACTCTTCCAGTGCATCTGAAAATCCTTATATGAAYGGAATGGAGATTCTGGAGGAATGATGTGGGTGATGTTTATGATCTGACCCATTTTCATGCTGTACACAGGTAAAGAAGTGATGCTTAGAAAGGGTGTCATAAAATCCACTTGAAACTATACTGGTSTTTTGGGGAAAAATCTTTTTTTTGGCATTCTAAGTATTTAGAGTTTATTTTATGTTTCGAGGACTAATACCTTTAGCTCCTAAGTTTATGACATAACAACACTAATATTTCCTGAAGTATAGTAAAGAACATGACAACTGCAAGTGCCATTTCTCTTCTACACTTGCTAGAAGTGAATGTAGAACAAAAGCAAACATCATCATTACTTCTCTTGTATTTAATGATGAAAAATCTTAGGTAAAAATGGAGGTATTTCATGGCAAAGGTGGAAGTACTTTTTCTTTAAACTGACTTTCTGCTAAAATTGTATTTGAGAAAAACTGGTTCTCTTGGATACCATATAAGTAGCACAAAGATTAGTAAAATTGAAATAGTATTTAAATGTGTAATTTATGACTTGTTTATTAATTTTTCTTATTTTTCTTAGCAATGAGATAAAAACAACAACAACAACAACAACAACAACAAATTCTTGAATTTAAAACAGACTGTAAAGCAGAAGTGTTCTTATCACTAGTATCAAATTCACAATTTGTAAGGCAAACAAATTTATTTGTTTTTTGTTTATTTCTGCTGAAATGTGAACAGATTCCTACCTTGGCAAAACATAGCACCAGTTACTCAATATGGAATGTTGCTGAATAACTGTACTTTCATTGCTGTCAAACAGCTTTACGGTGTTTGCTGAAATATCAAAATCTTCCAGCTTAAAACAGAAAAGAAAGTTTATTTGCAAATAATTCTACAGCAGTACAAATTTAAAATTTTCAAAAATAATTGTGTATCATGATACAATGAAACTTGATATATTATTATTCTTTCCTCAGCTCTCACACACTGATTATTTCAGAAGATRCTCCCATCATCAAATTGCACACTATCCTATGTTACAGCCTACACTTCCACAAGCCATGCAAGTACAAGGTTTAAAGTTTATTGAAATCAGTGAGATTCAAACTTTATTTGAAATGGTTTAATAAGAGTATAGAAGGAATTTCTTGAACTGAGAGCTGTCTCATTTCCATGCACATTTTTAAAAAGTCCAAATCAGATACCCATGCTTGGCATTCTAGAAACTGTGTGTGTTACTTTGCCTAAGCATGTGCAAATATCTAAGGAACATAATTAGTGGGACATGCAGTTTCATCCTCTGAGAAGTCAAAAAACACCCCACTTTTTCMCAATGTCAGAATTTGACTGTAAGGGACAATCAAAGACTGAGATTTGAGAAACATTTTATCTTTCTATAATCTATGAGGGTTTGCATTTATTCACTGAGAGAAAATCTGGCTATTTCTAGTTTAGAAAAGTAGTGATGAAACTGGTAATAAAGCCACATTGTGATCTTTTCCATCATTGGTCTGTATCATTTGGGAACTGGCTTCTTATAGATAGCTTTAGTGTTCATGCTGTCCCAAGCAGGTCACAGAAGAAATCCTATCCTTCTATTTCAACAAAGAAGAGCKTGGATCAGAAATATTTATTTTAGAAGAAACTAGAAATCCTGACAAATATGCCCTTCATGTATGGATGTATTTACCACAGGTGACATGGCTGTCAAAAATGATAATAAGTTTTCAACATCAACCATGTTTTCTTAAACAATGTAGAAATTAAACTTRCAAGCAGCATAGTCCTGGCTGCTCCAATATTTTGGAAGCTGCATAGAAATTAAGCAGATTCCATAAAAATCATACAAAGGGACTTTGAACATGGTGTCAACAATTTACTGTTGACAAGCTCTGTTGYTGCTCAAAATTGTCTGTGTACTACAGTGTGACTGAAAGCTTTCTGGAAAACACTGCTAGAAGGAAATCTAGAGTCACAAAGACACTTCACTGCTATATTYTGTTAGCATTTTTGCAAGTTTTCTTAGCCTTGAATCTTAGTTTTACAATGCTTGCTAGAATGCATCAATACAGATACAATATGGATATTATGCTTTTATAACCTGTGCAGATAGTCAATTAATATGGTCAATGTCTCAATGCAATCAGAAATAAGCACTTCTATCCCCATCACGCTAACTAAGTCACCTAACAGAAAAGAAGATTAAGGTTAATAAAACAAACACAGCCACAGAAAATATAACAGGCTTATACCTCGGGAGGTGGCAGCCGAATTGAGCAAGGCTCCACACTGACGCAAAGCTGTCTCTCTGACACATTGAGGTCTAAAACTAAATTGGAAAAAAAAAAGGCACAATGCCCTGTTTTG
Source organism: Mixornis gularis (assembly GCA_003546035.1). NCBI lineage: Eukaryota > Metazoa > Chordata > Aves > Passeriformes > Timaliidae > Mixornis > Mixornis gularis. The sequence continues at coordinate 431,734 of QVAJ01000203.1, forward strand.
AATTATAGCTCATCTCTTAGGCAGAAAGCTAACYCAAATATTTATTTAAGGTAATTGTTAGTCAAAATGCTGCGTTTGAAAATCAAAAGGCTAGACCTTCTCAGCACGGAAATTAAAATTAGGTGCATTTTAACTGTGAAAAATAAAAATAATAATGAATTACTGTCATACAGTMACTCAGAAACTCAAGGCTGGCTGTGCTTGATATTCATATCCCTGACAAACGAACACTCATTTTCAAAGTAAATGTAATTTATACAACCATTTGCTGAACTAAGTCATTCAGCCCAGTATTTTCCATCCAGGAGCTGTCAACAGGAAAGACTAAATGARCAAAGCAAGCATTTATGGACATACCTCCAGAACTCTGAATCAACTGTAAGTTCCTCAACATGTATCTCTGCTACACATTTAGGCTCCAATATCCTCAGATGTAATCTTTAACTTTTATACTCGAATGAAAACACTGCTTGGTAATTTTTGCAATAGCTAATCAGCATGCTTTGTGACTTCACTTTTGTGAACAGCAAACAGCACATACTGGACAGTCACTACAGCTCATTTTCCTGTCTATTATTATGGAATTTTCACATCACGTGCAAGACTCATAATTTAAGGCAAGTGCATTTAATTGCAATAATTATAACTTTAAAATGGCAAATGTCAATCTAAGGCTGTGGATTAATAGTATAAAAGTTACTCTCTTTGTGAGTAATTTTTCACATGTTCAGTTGAGCTGACAACTATTCCAGACAGAACATCACCTGCCACCAAGTGTATTTTGACAGAAGTTATTTCAGAATGAAAACCAAAGACCCTGTGCTGGTAATACCAGGATTGTGGCAGTATGAAAGTGCTTAACTTTACCTTGCTCTCTCAACTTTATCATTAACAGAATATTGCACTTACCAACAGCATTTTGCCTTCCTGACTGATATAAAAAGTCTTTCCCTTAATAAACAGAATAGATAGACATTATTTTCTAAACCATATGTCTAAAGACTTTATGTGAAAAAAAAAAATAAAAAGAGAAATCACACAGTTTAGTTTGTGTCTATCACAAATGCTGAAAGGTGTGTTCCTTCTAAGGAGAGAAAATCCCCTCTATCAATTAACTTTTCACTGATTCATTAACATCTTCAATTAAAAAGAGAGATATGCAAAAGTATATTAGTGGGCAGGAATCTATACATCACTTTTTCTTCCTAACCCTCTATTTCCAGCTGCTACTCCTGAATCAGCCGATTTCATTCTGAGAYCCATATATTTTGAAGATACTGAGAACAGGATACTGTTTTTATTGTAGCTGGAAATAAGGTAACAACACGCACACTTTTCTCAGCACATATTTGAAATTATGTATACAATTGCTCTAATTATTACAAGCACACTACAGTTTTTTATACTTTGTTAATTCACATTTATACTACACAGGAGTTAGCAGACATGTCAGACAAAGCAACTATGATCCAAAAAAGACAGGCTTGGTGGAAGGAGAGGTCTGACAGAAAACCACTTCTGTTTAGAAGAGCCTACAAATCATGTGCAGAAGTGTCACTGCTGATAGCATGAATCTGAAAAACAGGCCAAATTTTTAGAAGACATTCTCTATCCAACAATATTTGGTTTCATCTGGTACATTGCATTCAGTTGATGTAATKATTTGATCTATTACAAAGATAAGGAAGAAGGTGAAAAGGCGAATAGAGTGTTCATTCAGAATATTAACTTGAGTCATTGAACTTGGATAACAAAACAATAAAAGTGYAAATAAAGGAAAAATGTAATAGGATAAAGGAATGAAACAATTTATTATAATGAATGAGATAATTATGTGATTTAAAAGATGGAAAATAAACACTACAATAAAGAACTGAAAACTAAATTCTTGATCCCTGACCCAAGTGAGTCAAATACCTTGCACCAAGAGATGACCAGCCTTGTTCCATCTGGGTGCAAGTCTGGCAGTAAGTGTGTAGGAAAGACAGGTTTGGAGRAGGGCTGGAGTAACTGCTTGTGGTGCTTCCAGCTAATAACAACAGTGACAAAAAGAAACATACACTTTTAATAATTTAATGGATTTTTTTTAAAGGTCTCAGTCAAAATTTAAGCAAATTTACTGCTACTTTATCTTGGAGCCAAATCCTAGTATGTGCCACGCATGTTTAGCTTTCATCCACTTAGCCACAAGAGGAAGGTAGCACAGTATTTGATGTAGGCATTTGGATTTCACATGCCATTAAAGTGAGGTGCATAACAATTCCTAGAACGCTTTCAGGGCTGATGATAGACTTGGGGAGAAGACTAATTGAACCCTCTGGAGTGCTTTACTAGATATGCAACTCCCTCCAGACAACAGGCACAACAATCCAAAGCTGACAGTATCTCTGCTGTCAGAGTCAAGACCAGAGACATTTTCTGGCAATCACAGTAGATAAATGTAGCTTTGTTCACCCAACAGCTCTACTTGCCTGCCTGTCCTGCAGCGCTTTCTCTTGACCATCAGCATTAGTCAAGAAACTAACTACAGTAGATTAAAAAGACTTAAGTAATACACCTCCAGAGGGATGTTTCTAATGAATCCTGCAAGGAACCGCTTGGTGGTGGAAAACCTAACAATGACAGATCACCTACACATATCACCATAAAGTAGTTTTGTAAGGTAAGCATATTTGAGCAGTGTATGTCTTATTAATCTGCATATGCATTTGCACTTCTTGGAACAAATTAAAATACACCCAGCTGGCTGTGCAAATGAATTATGAGAGCTACTGGCTTTGGTTGCAATCAGTCTTCTGACTCAGCAATTTTAGTGCATCCACACTTACCCCAGAGATGTTGCATACTAGAAGATAGTAAATCATATGCATAATGGTCTAAAATATATCAGCTGTTAAGCTCAGGGTTCCATTTCTTCTCTGTGCTTTTGCTTTGTTTCCCTGAGACTGTCCTGTGCAGGCTGGGTAAACCCTAAGGTCAATGGGGAGACAGTTTAGCTGCCTGAACATTCCCACTGGATGAAGGGGATGACACAAGCAGGAAAGCTGCAGGTCTGTGGCCCAAAGGTTGTCTCGAGGTCAGTCCCCAATGCCTCTGAGCAGGAGCAGGATGCCACTGCAGCAGAGAAATCTAGTGGTACTGCTCACAAACTTCTTAAAACTATTGAGTCTGACAAAGTATATTTACCATGCCCCAGTTCACAGGACACATTTTGTCTATGGTGCAGACTTATTAACCCAGAAACTCGGCTTCTGTAGTGCAAACTGCAGGGCCTATGAAAAATACTCATCTCTGGCAACAGCAACTGCAGACAAGTGTAACAGCTCAAAGAATTGCGTCACATTTCAGCACTTACAGTAGCTCCATGTCTCTCTGTATAGGCTTGACATATTCCTGATTCATAAAATGGTATCTAAAAGTAACAATAAAAAGATAAATCAAGGGTTTGGTATTAAGTGTAAATTCAATTTTAGTACAACAGTGACTTTGAAAAGCATGCAAGGGAATAGTTAAGCAAACACTTTATCCTATGTTTTAAAGGAGAAAACTAAAACTAGCTCAGGCATTTGTCATAGTGTAATCTCATTTCTAGCTAAAGATACATTCACAAGCAAGCCAAGTAAGCCAAAGACTGCCCAAAACAAGAATTCTGCACTTGCTTCACCCTTGAATTGGGTGGCACCTCACCAATTGACTCCATTTCATTCCACAGATTGGTTCACCATCTGAAAAGGACATTTCATCAAAAAAAAAAAGGACTTAAATTGTCCTTCTACACCACTATTGCACGAAAAATAAGTCTGCTTTAAAGGAAATATTTTTACTTATCCTTGATCCTCAAAGGAAACACTTCTTAGAGAAATGTAACACGTGTGAGACAAATACAATTGACCCCTAGCTGCACTTTGGTTCAGACTGACCAAGAAGCAACAAGCCTCACATCCTTGGGATGAACCTGCAAGCTGGAAAAGTCCCTGGCTCATTTACAAGGGAGTGAAGGTGTGTTGAAAAATATTTCAAAAGGTGTTTTTGAAAGCCAAAAGTACAAGATAAACAAAGTACAGAAAGAGCTATCAGCACTAAATCAAAGACATCTGTCTTGCCTGTACTATTGATTAAGAGCCAACTACTTCACCCTTTAAATATTAAAATGGGGATGGGCCCAATCTGAGCACTCCCTGAATGCCAGATTGTATGACAGCTGGCCTGCATGGCAGGTGACTCTGTTTGGGCAGGGACTCCTCTCAAGTTTAGGGATTCCATACTGGAAATTAAGAGAACCTTCCTTAGAAAAGGTCAAGAGACCCCTTACCTGTGATCTGCAGTAAGTAACTGAAAGCATGCTGAATTCATGCTATGAAGAATTACTTATCCATGCAGCTACTCAGATACTATAAACATTGTAGGGATAATTCCATTAGACATGAACTGTTGACCAAGTCTGAGACAAAGACTGGATACAGCCAYACAAAGGCTTCAAAAAGGAATTCCAGAAAGGGATCCACTCTGAACATCACATCTCCACAGGAGGGCCCTCTTTGCATCCCTGGTCTCTCTCTGAGTCATTCTAACTCAGTTTTCCTTTTCATGTTTCTTCTGTTGTAATTATTAAAGTAAACCTTGGYGTCAAACCTCCTGAACTTTGTCAGAATACTGTTAAAACTTTGCTAAATTCCATCAGACCCATCAAACACTGTCAAATTATTATTTTACCTCAATAAAACATAGTGCTGCTTCTGTCTTTTGAGTGAGGTGCACTCTGCTCATCTGCAGCAGTCTGTAACTAAGGATACTTATTTGCACAGTGATACTGACCGCCATCACAACCGARATTTGATTCAGTGTCCCCAGAACAGGTGCAGAAAGGATCTCTTGATACAGGAATAATAACTGTCTATGAAAAAGGTGAGAAAGAAATTAAAAATGTTTTATTTTCTCAGCTTAAATTTATTTTCCTTACCTTTCGCAAACACAATACATTTCACTTTTAATCAGTTTCCATTGGTTCAGTATAATAAATTGGATTAGTCCAAGTTACTTGCTCTGGACGAGCCACAATGGTCTAAGACAAAGATTACAGGCCTTTGGCACACAAATGGAGTTCTCCAAAAGTGCTCCTTTTGGCAGAATTTCTCATTTTCACCCTKTTCTTTTAAAGGGAATAACATAATGCTTGGCGAATGCCAAGGAGCCTACATCTGTTTTCCAAATAATCTTGTTGCTTAGTCTTTACCTACATGAAGCATCCCAGCTYTGCAGGTAAACACAGACTAATTTTAACCATTCATTAATGTGAAGTATGTGGATTTGTTAGTTTTAGCCTATGAAATTTATAACATAATAGAAATATTTTTTTTTGTTCTCCAATAGTTAGGGAGTCCCCTACCCAAGAAAAAAAAMCCTACTTTAAACATTTTTTTACCATTCGCCACTCATAAGAATTTTGCTGATTTTATTACAGGTAATTCTAGTACTGCTAATAAAATATTTGAATAACAACCACTATCAGCTTCTGGAAATAATAGCCCTCAAAATTCTTTACCTGCAAGTCTTTATCTGTGTACTCCTTGCCTCACTTTCTGGTATGTGAGAACTCAGTGTTACCGTAGCAGCACAGAGTTTTTGCAGCTCAGGCAGACTGACAAAGAACAGAGACTGGTGTCTGGTGCTATTCATGGTATGTTGTGGATTGCCCCAAAGCAGCACCTGGGTCTTAAAATAAAAAATAAAAAATAAAAAAAAAAAAAAATTCATTTTTTAGGTAAGGYCGGTACTTGTTCACTGAACTTTATATGTTACTAGGTAAATAAATAATCAATTATATTTTGATTAAGAATACAGAGAAAATATAACATAATTTGGTCAGCTGAAATGGCTGAATATCCTTTTTCTATATGTAATGCATTGTACTTGAAAAAATAATTATTTGCAAGAGCCAAAATAATCAGWGTAGAGACAAGGACAAAAGAATACAGAGTACATGTATGATCCTTGCCATATTAACTGAGCACATGCAATGGAACCCTGTCATTTTTKGAACTTCCTAAAAACTACCGAAAAGAACCCAGAGAATCAGAATTTCAGACTAAGAATATGATTCTTTGATGCAGTACTAACAAACTACATGTGAATGGGAATAACATGAATTCATATCACCCATCCTCTTGGGTGCCTGTTGTGTGCTCCTTTGCCCTGCAGCACAGGCCAGGCTCAGCGTAATGAGTTAGAACATTCACAACAACAACAAAAAAGAAATCTAACATTTGAAGAAATGTTAGATTATTTGAAGAAAAATAAGCCTTTTAACTGTAGCACCTTTTTCAATGAAAGTGCTTTAATGAAAGGTATTTAGAAAGCCAGAAACAAACACTGCACACCAGAGAAAGCTGGTTTAATATTTCTTCCCTCTCCAAACCCCAAAACAATTTTGGGAAATTGTCTCATGGGCACAGTGAGGACAGCAATAAATATTTTGATCCCAAATTTTATGAACTCACCAGTTATTCACCTGAAAAGCAGTTTTGTAAAATGTGATAAAACAATTATGAACTGGAAGCATATTTTGAGGAACAATGTCAAAGATATCTTTGCTGCTCTGATTTTGCTCTGCTTTCTTTACAATATAACATTTTAAACAGATTAACCTCCATCATATCCAAGAAAAATCACAAGGTGAGTGTTTTATAACTGTCATTTAAAAGAAAATAATGTTTTCTTACTTCTTACCCTTAAAGGAAAACACATTTCAAGTTTTTTTCGGCAGTCATGAAAAGTAAGGAGGTTTTTTTTAAATGCCAGCCAAGACTATCACTTCATCAGAGAATTCCAAAAGATACAGCTCAAGGGAAAGCTCAGTTTTAAACAAATGAGAAAAAAAACTTGCCCTTATGCAGCCATGGAAAAGAAAGCCCGAGTCCTCAGCTTTCATAATGCTTATTGGGGAGTTTTGTGGCAGAGATGTTGTAAAACACATGCTGCAATGCTCCCGTGCCCTGCTTGCTGTTTGAGGATGACTCCCCTGTGGGAACAACTTGCTGTATTAGGCGCAAGTTAAATCTTCCCAGACATCTTAAAAGCTAATGGGACAGAGTGCTTGCAAAAGGCTTCTCCCTTCAGGGGAGAGGATAAAGATAACACAGAGCTGCCAGTTAAGAAAGAACTACTGGTTATAAATCATCGGAAATCAACACAGCCGCCCTCTGTACAAGAGGACTTTACGTGTGTGGGAGAAATTGCGCCTTTACATGCCAATAATCACAGCATGTGAACTTGAAACCATCGCTGAGCTCCTGCTAAGCTGAACAGAACATCAGTCAGGGAATGGCTACCACTGTCTTTTCTGTCAGAAAAGGCAAATAAATGCCAGAGCTTGGCAGCAGTATTTGCAATTTTCAGTAACAATYTGGAAGCTGGAATGAAGGACCTCCTTGTTAAAGCTGGGAACAACACCAACCTGAGGGAGAGTAGCTACTACTCTTACTGTCAGGCTGACTGAAAAGTCGAGGCAGGATCTGAGGATGGTGGTGACATTCAGTGAAGTATGAACCTGTCCTGCACTCAGGCCTAGGGTGCAGAATGTCAGCTTTCAGCAAGGGTTACAGGTCACCCTGGGTAGGTTTTATGCTACAAAAAAMCACGCAAATCCATCCTATAATCACGCCTGAGTGTGTCCATGGGGCTGTTGCTGCTGAGGCACCCAAGCTGTGTATGGACGTGACACGGGGATGTGGGGACCCACATAGGCCTGAAATACAGACAAAGCCATCGAACACATCTGAGACCAGAGCAAAGGAAACATAAGGAAACATATTTTACCTCAGCCAAAACTGAAGGGAAACAGGATGCTGGATTGGTGACAGAGCCTCACCGAGAGAAGGGGAAGGCACCGCTCCCTGTGCCCTCAGCCCACCTGGCAGCAAAACAGGGCAGTGCCACAGGGAAGCCTCGCTCCAAGCCCAGCGAGGGACTCTTGCGATGGACGGGAGGTTTTGAGGAGCTGTGAGGAAGCCCCTGTGGCAGGGCCGTTCCCGCCGGGATCACCTCACGGGCTGCGCGGGAAAAGCGGCAGCCGCGGGCCTCCCGCCTCCGGGCACCGCCAGTGCCGCGATGAGGGAGGATATGTGACTTCCCGGGCAGCCCCTGCCTGCTGGGACACCGGCAGGAGAGGGCAGGGTGCTCGGGCGGTCACAGCGCCCAGACCCCCGGCACAGCCACGTTGCGTCCGGGTGTAACTCAGCCCGCGCTACGTGTGCCCACGGCAAAGGCGCTTTAGCCGGGCACAGGCAGCTCTTCGCCGAGCCGGGGCGCCAGCCGGCTTTACCACAGCGGCAGGAGCATAATTTAGCTTAGATGTTAGGAAAAAAAAAAATCTTTACTGCGAGGTTGCTGAGGCACAGGAACAGGCTGCCCAGAGAGCCTGAATCATAGACTCACAGATTGTTAGGGTTGGAAGGGACCTCTGGAGATCGTCTAGTCCACCGCCCCTGCCAAGGCGGGGTCACGGGGCTTCACAGGAACACCTACAGGTCAGTTTTGAATGTCTCCAGAGAGGGACTCCACCACCTCCCTGGGCAGCCGGGACCGGCCCATCTCTGCCACTCTCAATGTAAAGGTCTTCATGTTAAAGTGAAACTTCTTGGTTTTTTTTAGTTTCTGGCCATTGCTCCTCGTCCTGTCTCAGTAAAAAGAGTCTGACGGCTCCCTGAGTTTCTTCCCCTAAGAAGTGCTGTAGACTCCTAAACATCTTTGTGGCTCTGTGCTTTACCCTCTCCGGCAGTTCCTTGTCTTTCTTGTATTGGAAGTGTTCAAAGCCAGGCTGGATCGGACTTTGAACAATCTTGTCTAGTGGTCCCCATAGCAGGGGAATTGGAACTAGACGATCTAAAAGTCACTTCCAACCCAAACTATTCCAATGTGGTTTGTGGTTCTACAATGCAAGTCAGCGATTAGCTCGTCGCAGCGCACACCGGCAGCCCCGCAGCCCGCCGCTGCCAAAGGTGGCGAACGCTGGCTGGGGCGACAATCCCAGGAAGACGACAATAGAGAAACTGCAACCCCACTGCCCTACACGAACAGCGGCCCGACGGAGGCCAGGGGGCCCGTCTCGGCACCGCCCCCGCCCCGCCCGCCAGCGCCTGTCACGTGGGACGGCTGAGAGGCGGGGAGAGGGCGGGGCACGACTGCAAAGTCCCGCCCCCAGCCTCCACGGCCACCCCCAGGCAGCCCGTCTGCTTTGAGTGGCATTGCCTTCCGCCAATGAGAAGCCGGCGAGGCGGGAGGGGCGGGGCAGCGGCGGGCGGTGATAGGGCCTGCGGCGGAGCTCTGGCCGTGTGCGAGGTATCAGCCTGTGGCGGGTGCGGTGCGGGTCAGGACAGGGCAGGACAAGATAAGACATGGTGGGCTCCAGCGAGACCGGGAAAGAGCCGTGGCGGGGCCGCTACTACCGCTTGGAGGAGGTACAGAAGCACAACAACAGCCAGAGCACCTGGATCATCATCCATAACCGCATCTACGATGTCACCAAGTTCCTGGACGAGGTGGGTGCCCGTATTGCCGGGACGCCGAGGGCAGCGGAGCCCCGCGGGGCGGGCTCGGCGGCGGCTCCTCGGCTCCCCGCGCTGTGCCCCTGGCGGACTCCCGTCCGCCTGCTCCGGCCCGCGGCGGGAGCCGCCCTTGATAGCGCCCTGGAGGAAGAGTCGCGGGGGCGGGCCCGGGCTCCGGGCGCCTCTCGGGCAGGAGAAACCCGTGAGTGCCGTGCACACCGGCTGCGCTACCGTGTCATCCGCTGTGTGCCCGCGCCCGCCTGAAACTTTCGGATTTGGATCCTAGTTCGAATTTCCAGTAAATAAGGACAAGGAGAAAAAACTGGAGTCAGTATTGTGGGCTGAGATAGKCGGGCTGGCTGTGTGAATCTTGGGTACCGAGAGTGTGGCTGAATCCGTCTGCTTCTTGCTTTGGTATGCCAACTGAAAACAGAATTAAAAGTGAAGACTCAGCTGGGAGCCAGAGCCATATTATCTTGTGAACTAAAAGGTCAGCAATTCCTCTCTTCACACTACCGTAGTGTGTGTTGTATTATGGAACAGGAAAGAAACTTCACAAGGTGGAAGGAAAGTACCACAACATGCAGAATATCACAGGTCTTGGGGTTACTCTGATAGTCACAGAATCACAAAATTGTTTGGACTGGAAGAGGCATTGAAGCTTATCTCTTTCCAGCCCCCTGCCAAGGGCAGAGACACCTTCCACTAGACCAGGGTACTACTCCCAGCCCCTGTCCATGAACGCATCCAGGGATGGGGCATTCGCAGCTTCTCTGGGCAACCTGTCCAATGCCTCACTCCTGTCACTGTAAAAAAATTCTTTGTTACATCCAGTCCTTGGTAAAGCCTCTTGGTCACAGTGGCTTGTGCTCATATCTACCAAATGAGTACATTCTGGGTAGCCTTAAGACTTGGATGGTCTTTTTTTTGCAGGATGTGGCATTACATACAGGAAGCCAGATTCAGAAAATTAGGGCGGCTCTCAATGCTACCCTGATCCGCTCGGTGAGGAGGTGCAATGTGGTCCTGCAAAGCTACACCCCTTCAAACTCTAGTGTAGAGCACTAGAGTCAAGCTCAGTTCCTTTGGCTGTGTTTTGTTGGGTTTTTTCCTTCCCCAGTCAGTGTTTGATGTTTTTCATTTCTGGCTGAGAGTGAGCATTTGGTGTAATCATTGATAGACATGGTTAATAAGGAAGCATTTTAGTTATTGGACTAAAACATTCTTCAGTGGAAATGCAGAAATTAAACTACCACTTTTTTTTTTCTTCAGTAATTGAATGGGGCTGGGATTTAGATATTTTGAGTTTTGTTCCATGCTTTGTATTCCCAGTTAGCAAAGATAGAATCACAGGATCAGTTAAGTTGGAAAAGACCTCGGAGATACAGTCTTTGACCAAATACCACTGTGTCAATTAGACCATGGCAGTAAGTGAAGTCTTTCCTTAAAACTATCAGGGACAGTGACTGTCACCTCTCTTAGCAGCCCATTTCAATGTCTAATCACCCTTTCTGTGAAGAAATTAAAAAAGCAGCCAATTTAAAAGTGTATGGTAGACTTACATTAATTTCTTGAGGACTACAGTTTAGATGGGTAGAGATGTGACAGATTTTAAGCATCAGTAGTTCCGTAGCCCCATCTTGATTTTTGTGCTTGTAAACACTTGCAATTCAAAGAAGAAGCTGAGCATTTTGCAAAGGAGGGTTGACAAGCAATTTTTCAAAGGCAGTGTTGACACAGGTAGTATTTCATTCTTAAGCTGTGTGTCAACGCAAATTATTTGGCTTTTCAGCAAGGCAGATTGTGAAACTGATCCATTGACTCTTCCTTCATTATTTTTCCTCTAGCTCTGCCCCTGGTCATCTTCATTCATTAGTTAAGGACATTGCTGTATGGTTATGTAGTCAGGGCCTTTTTAATTATAGAAGATCTGGAGGAGAATGCAGCTTTTCATGTAGTCTGCAAAACTGAATTAGCTTTTGGAAACTTGATCAGTTTTGATTGGTACATAATTGTATTGCTTGTATGTATTGTCCAGATTGAGGAGGCAGAAACAAAAATGTCTTAGAAAAACCCTAAACCTAACCTTATCCAAGAAAAAAAAAACAGGACAAAAAAAATCCAGGATCTAATGAGTTTTTAAGTAGTTGCACAGCCTCTTCCTTTGTTACATATGGTGAAATTAGTAAATATTAAGAGGCATCACCTTGCGTAAATTTCTCCAAGAAAATGTAATTTTCATCCTTCAGGACAACATTAAAAATTTGGCAGCATATCAAAAGAATTCAGTTTATAAGTATTTAAATAGTTGGGTTTTGGACAATGTGGGGGATGTCTTGAGATGCTCTGATATGCATAAGTCAGACTTCAGCCTTGCATTAAACGGCTTTCAACAGAACATGCCTGGTTTTGAGCTGAAATTTCATAGACRTTCTGAGATAATGAATGAGATTGTTGGAAATAGTTACCTGAAACACTTTAAACGAAGCTACAGTCCTAGGGAAAGTTCTTTGACATTTTAATATTCATTGTATTGGTGATTTTTGTTATGGAACTCTTCATAGGGCACTTTCTTAACCTTTTGGATTTTTAGTGCTTTTGGTACTTAGTTAACTTACCRAGTGTTATGCTAATTCTTTTGACACTGTCAGACATCCTGAGGCATTTATATGTGACAGCTGAGGAGAAATTGAAGCTAGCCTCTTGCTCGTTCATTCTAGAATACAGTAAACGCTACTCAAAGTGGGAATTATTTTAGGTGTTTCAATAGCATTACTGCCTAAAATCAGGTTTATTTCTTGCAGTTCCTTTCAGAAGCAGAAAAGCTTAACATATTTTAAGGCTTAGATGTGGGCCACTGAAATTTAAGTCTAGTACTATTAAAAAGGGTGCACTGCTAAAGTGTCACCTCACTCATGCTCTTCCCAAGTTGTACGTAAATATCAGTTTGCTGGGGAGTGAAGAAATGGGAGCAGCAGCTAAGCTCACCAGTCCTGTTTCTTAAACCAATAAGCTGTCTTTTCAGCTACTGCATTAACCTRTGGAAATATTTTCTTATTAATAATGGAGTTGAAAACTTTACTGTGCCTCAGTCTTGAAGACACCTTGGATGCTTTTGTGCTTAATGAGTGAAAGTGTGGTGCTGCTTTTCACTCCGTTACAGTAGTTAAAGGGTTTGCTCCCTCTGTCCAGCTGTTGTGTTTTCATGGAGCTTGCAAATGTTCAGTGGAACTTGTTTGGTTTTGGGGAACAGTCAGCCTCTGTGAACACTTGCCTGAAGTTAGGAAGTGGGCTGGGGGTGGTGATACGTGTGTGTTGGGAGTGGAGGCATTGCATGGTATGGCCCATAGTGGCTTGGTTTCCTAAAGGACAAGGCTTAAAAAAGATCATATGAAATATAGAAAAAGTGCTGAAGGAGGAAACAATTGTGTGCTTTGATATCTTACCCTTGGAGTTAATGAAGATTCCAGCAACTGCTTTTTTTAATCMGGKTGRKKTTTTTTTGTTTGTTTGTTTTTTGGTTTTTRTTTTTTAAGTGGTACATATTGGGGAAAATCCATAGCTTGAATATTAATCTCTGAATTTTCTTTGACTTTCCAAGTCTGGGAGAAGAAATCAAGAGGCTTCAGCTTTTGGAATGCATTATTTAAAAGGTCTTGGCAAGAAACAGTATTCTTGAAACCAGAAGCTTTTATGTTATTTGTCATTAAAGGCTTTCAGACCTGTGTTGCACTTTTGGGAAACCTTTTCCTTAGCTTCAGGTCTTGTGGTTTAACCCCAGGGAGTACCATGTACCATGCAGTGGCTCACTCACCCTTCTGCCCAGTGCATGGGGAGGAGAATCAGAAAAAGGTCAATTCTGTAAGTCAGTATAAGAACTGTTGAATAATTGAAATGAAGTAAATGTAATAATATTGTAATGATAAGGAGGGAGAGAAGAAGAAAACYCAACAGAAACAGATGGTGCACCATGCACGTGTTGTCCACTCCCTGACCGATGCCCAGCCTGTTCCTGAGCAGTGATTGGTGGCTCACGGACAACTCCTCCCAGTTTATGGATGGAGTGTGACATTCTGTGGTATGGAATATCCCTTTGACCAGTTTGAGTCAGCTGCCCTGGCTGTGCTCCCTCCCTGGCAGAGTGTGGAACACTGAAAAGCCCTTGACTTAGGTGAGCACTGCTTGGCTGCAACCAAAGCATCAATTCATTAACAACATTATTCTCATGCTAAATCCAAAGCACTGTACTGTACCARCTACTAAGAAGAAAATGAACTGTATCCCAGCTGAAACCAGGATAATGTCCTATGTCATTTAAAGGAAAATARCTACTAGAAAAGCATGTGTACTCACAGCAGGGTGCCATGGCTATATCTGTATTCTAGATAATTACATATATGAAGAACATTAAATGTCAATGAAYGGACAAAGTACAGTGACAAGGCTCTATAGTATTTCCCCATAATTTTAATATAGTTATCACTCTASTCAGGTTTTGACATCAACCTAATGAGCTAAACAGGAATAGCTGGGCCTATAAAAACRAATGATTTACTGTGTCTTGATTTACTTGCTGTTGTGGTGAGGCTCTTGTGGGAACTTGATTGGATTCCTCAAGCTACGCCAAAAAGGTGACATGTACAGGAACATCTCTACCAGAGAGGARTTTCTTGTTTTGGGAACCAACTATGGCATGCATTTAATATTAATCTAATATAGACTTTGTTTAGGTTGATTCAATTGTTGGTGGTCTAAGAGTTCAGCAAAAACATTAGTGGTAATTTTTTTTCCCCATAAGGTATGAACTTTTGCTTCTATAGTGCTTTTCCTACAGTTGTTCTAGAATGGACAGCTCCCACTAAATGTATTTTGTAATGCTGATCAAATTAAGTGCAAAAAGTAAATATTGTTCTACTGTGTCAGGATGAAAAATGTTTTCTCCCCTATGTGGCAATAAGTTATTATCAATTCATGAGGATGGTGTTGTGGAAGAGTAGCATAATGCCTTCCATGTTTAAAGTCATGATCAGCTTGCATTGAAAAATGCCTGTATTGGCACATTTGGAGTCTGCCAGCAAACCATGGGGAACTGTTACTGCAGAACCTGCAGTCTAGGATTAAACCCAGTGTTAACACTTCCTTAAGCTCTGATGARRCTYRCAGKATAATTTGAAAATGTTTTAAGAAATAGCACTTCTTAGCACTTTTATGTGAAACTCTGCAAGCTGTAATGTTTTGTAAGTGAGGAAATGGGCACTGTTGTGGTTTAACCTGAGTCCCCTGCAGCCCCTTGCTCACTGCTCCCCACAGCTCCTTGGTGGAATGGGGAAGGGAATTATGGAAAAAGGATAAAATGTGTGGATTGAGATAAGAACAGTTTAAAAACTGAAAAAAAAAATACAATAAAAAGGGAGACAAAAGGATGTTAACCCATGCCYAGCCCATTGCCAAGCAGCAAGCTGCAGCTCCCAGCCAACTCCTCCCAGTTTGTATACTGGGCATGATGTTGTGTGGTATGGAATACCCCTTTGGCCAGGCCAGATCAGCTGTCCTGGCTGTGCTCCTTCCTGGCTTCTTGTGTACCTTCTTGCTGGCAGAGCATGGGACATTGAGAAGTCCTTGAATTAGGTTAAGTGCTACTTAGCAACAACTGCAGCATCAGTGTGATATCACTGATTCTTCTCATACTGAATCCAAAGCACAGCCCTGTACCAGYCTCCAAGAAGAAAAYGCAACTCTATCCCAGCTGAAATCAGGGCAGGCACCAAGCTACTGGGTATTTTGTTTGCACTTTATCTAAAATCCTAATGATAGTTTTCAGAAATACACATTCAGAGAGAGATCTTCTTTTCTAGGCTCCTGACATTTTACATGAGCTGACACTTTCTGTCCTGAAACTTAAATAGATGATAGAAATAATTTGGAGGACTCTTTTCAGTCTACATGAAAATGCCCTTGAAATAAGAAATTTGTCTGTCTGCCCTGCATAATAGAGCTGAGGTTCTCTGGGCGTTCCTGGCTGTCACTGTCCCCTTTCTGCTTCTCATTCCTCTAGTGCAGAAAGTGAATTGTGAGTTTATGAGACTGCCACTAATGGAGACCTTTGCTGATCTTCCTGAAAGTTCAACTGGACTCTAGATTTCATTTCCTCACTATAGGAGGGGAGAGGGTACAGGAGTTGCAAATTAAGGTAGTTATGCTTTAATAGTCTTGAACTATGACACTGAGAAATCTGCATGGCCGTAGCAAGGGGGAGGAAAAGTGGTGTTCAGGATGAGGTAAGATGGACTTTTGACCCAGATGAGAGCAGCAAGATTAAGTGGATATTTGCCATATCTAAAACTTTCTAATGTGCTGCTGTTAGGAAATAGTCTGTGCTCTGTAMTAGTGCTGACTCTGTATAGGCATTTGTTATACATGTAACTTAGATTATTTATTATATTGGGAATGTCCTAGGACTGAGCTAGGCTGTCTTAATTTATCATCAAAAGCTTTTTCATTTCCCCCAAACCTCAGTTTTACCWGCAAGAACTCTTCAATTACTTTTATCAACAGGATTTTGGTTTAGGAGTCACTATCTGTATAGCCTTGTGGGCTTTCCAGTTCCAGGTTATATCCAGGGGATCTTTATTAAAGTAGCAGTTCTGGTAGCAGGCCTTGTTTACCAGGCAGAATCATGAACAAAGGCCTTGTATAAACAAGCTTTGGGAAACTCATCCAACCATGAAAGATGCTCATTTTTTGATAGAAAAGTCATTTCTTGCCCTTTGTGTGMGACATTACAGTTGCTCTCTTTCATTAGGGGAGGTTGAATCTTTTCATTAATTGTGTGTATTATGCGCTAGTTATTTATGGAGGATTTGTAAGTTCACATCATTAAGGAGAGGTGGCATCTAAAAGCAAAATGTTTAGTTTCAAAGTGCTTGCATCAATGTCTAGTAGGTTATTATTAACATTATCTGGTAKATGGCTTAAGTTTGGAATTCTGTGTGTGATTCTCTGTACTTAACCTTGCTCATGTCATAAAAAAAAAAAATACCATTTTTCCAGCTGTAGTGGCAGAGGTCAGGGTGAATTTGTCCTCTTCAGCTGATCTGTGATAGTCAGTCAGAGGGTTGGTAGAGAGGATTGGTTGCAGTCACTGTCTTGACACTAATATTGTGGTTTTGTAGACAGAGGGATCAGTTGCTAATTAGACAAAAAACTAGTTCTACGGAGAAAAGCTGGAGTGCCTCTGTGGTGCTGCCCATACTGCTACATGATTGCTTTGTAGTGGCACAAGGGAGGGATTTGGGAACACAAGTTAGTACATGATCATTCTGTAGCTGGCAACCTGCAAGTAGTTTGTTCAAGTACTCCATGAAGTAAATTTTAATGTAGATGCAGTTACATTGGTAGATATCCACTTGTTTGTTTGGATAGTCAATCTTACATTGTGAGCTAGTGTAAACCGTGTGATCTGGAGTAACTGGTATTTTATGTGCTTGTATGAGTGGGGTTTGGTTTCAGTGCAATGCACGAGTAGGAGTTTGCTTGTGCTGCTGGTGCTTTATGGGTGGTTTAACTTTGGGGCCTTTTGCTGCTAGTTGATACCTTGTTTGTTCAGCATGTTTTCCAAGGTGTTGTGCCCCCTCTTCTGCTGAAGTTGGTTCATACATTTTTCAATTTTGGAGAATGCAGTTCTTCAGCATGGTTTTAAAAAAAACTCAAACCCACATTGCTGAAGAAATTCTGTGAAGATTTAGTTGAGGCAGTGTCTGAGAGTGCTAGTTAGACCCAAGTTCAGSTTCTTAAGTGCCATTTCAGGGCATTGAACTTGAGTGCTCCCTCAACTTTTGTCCCGTCCTTTTCCTGAATACGTACCAGAATGGATTCAAGGACAGGATTTTGGTGAGCATGCCATATTTGCAGGTTGCTTGCATAATCTTTACTCTGTTTGTACTCGTCTAACTTTTTTTTGGCTCAGCTGCTGAGTCTAATCTCTCTATCAGTTGCTTAATCTTGGTTTTGCTTAGTCATGGTAGGGATCCTTTACCCTAACAGCTGTGGTATCTTGGCTCTTTAAAAAGTGTTGTGTTGGGGTTTTTTGTTAGTGGTTTGTTTTATTTTTTCTCCTTAACTTCCTTTATCTGTTAAAATAAATGTCTTTAATGTGAAGATTTAAGTTGTGGGGTTCTGGTACTGCAGGAAATTCATATTAGTAGTTTGGTTCATCTGTATGAACAAGTTCTGTTTTTGTCAGAAGAGAAGTTTTGATACAAGATTAATGGGAAGGTTTGAAATAAGTGCTAACCTGAATTGCCTAGATGAGTAGAAATGCCATTTCTTTAACCTGTGGGCTTTCTGGGGAGCTGTGTTCCCCACAAGATGACCCTAAATTGTAGAAGTTTTGCCTATTTTCCATAATTTTAGGTCTTGTACTCRGAAGCATTAAAAATTGAGTTGAGGTTCCAAAACATTTTATCTCCTCTGTACTGGTGAAGTGCTAATATCTATTCCATGGTTGCCTTAATCCAAGGCAGTACTAGTAAATGCTTTTAGCTTGTTTACCTAATCATTCCCAATGTTTATGTAGTACTTTCCTGCTTGAAAGTTGAGTGGTGAACTTTTGTGGCATGTTACCTGTTACATGAATAAGTAACTTGGAGCTGAGGAAATGTACTGAAGAAGATATGATAGATCTTGAAGTATATTCAAGCAGAGTTATTTGATAGATAAAAATGTACTTCATAAAAACTTCATAAAATCCCCGAAGTGCATCTTGGGGAAGAATAAAAGTTAATGGAGAACAGGCGTTTATGTTAAGGGAATGGTGATGAATTGAGGTACTAGAAGATCCTGGGAGATGACTTCTCTGTATCTCAGGGGTTTTATCAACAATGTGTTTTTGGGATTCCATAGTCTATGRAAACCAAATTGCTATTCTAGGGTCTTGAGTGAGCTTTCAGTTGTGCTTAATCACTTCCAAAGGAGCTAACTTGATATTTGTACCATGACTTGTTGTGGAAARGACCCTTAAAGTTATCTGGCCTAGCTCCCTGCTCAAACCAGGATTCACATTCCTTAGGTGGGGTTCCTTAGCACCTTGCCAGCTTGTTTTGCCAATGCTTGATTGCGCTTCTTGTGAACAGATTTTTTTATCTCCCTGGAATGTTCTTGCTGCAGCTTATACCTTTTTGGCTTTTATCCTTCTGCTGTATAAAGYGTTGCTTGGATAAAAATACACGTTTTCTAAAGAAGTGAAAACACAGAATGTAACTTCAGGTGATAGCTGGGCTGTTAAAATACGGACTGATTTCCACACAACCTTTTTAATGCTTTAGTTGCAAGGGGTAATGCCTCTTATTGCTTCTTTACTAATGAAATAGAGACTTACCTTCCTTGGTTTTGGCTTGAGAGAGTACATAAAGCTATCTCCAGTTATTCAGAAAGGCTTATATTTGCTCTAGAAAGTCTAGCAGCTGAKATTGCCTTTTTTTCTTTTAGTTTTAAAAACGTAAAAATGCAGAATTTCCATTTCTAAAATGTGAAATGTATTTCAGTAACAAATTCAAACTCATTAAAAATTGCAGCACCCAGGAGGTGAAGAGGTCCTTAGGGAGCAAGCTGGAGGAGACGCTACTGAGAACTTTGAAGATGTTGGCCATTCCACAGATGCAAGGACCATGTCAGAATCCTTTATTGTTGGGGAACTTCATCCTGTGAGTATATGAGAGTGTCCTTACTTCTGTGTTTACTGTACTGATTTTGCATCTAGTTACTTGTCTGGTAATTACTTCCAAATCAAGAAGAACTGCTAGTTTGGTTGGATGCCAATCCTGGCAGCTGTTTGTGGATGGATCTAGGTTTGAGATAGTTCCCCCAATGTGCAGGGATTTGATTAATGTAGCATAAGGATGGTCACATCTTTTGGTGATTTAAATTGGTTTACAGCTTAGTTCTTTAATAAACTGGATATGGAATTGTGTCATTTCAAGTATACACTTTGTAATGAAACTCCATAACCCCTGAAGGTGGTATGTCAGAATGTCTAGACCTTTTCTTATGCCAGTATGCAGAGTGACTACTTAACAACCACTTTCATGCTTTCACCRTTGTAAATACAGATCTGCCAGGCTTCCCTCTGCATGGAAAGGTGTAATCCTGACTCTTCATATGTGTGGTTAGGAAATGGTTATTATAAGCATTGTACTTCTAGTTTGTTGCTCTGTCTTCCCCTCTTTGGCTCCTCCATTTTTAGCTGCATCATGGTTCCCTACTTGTGATTGCCAGGGTTGTTTGTGATCAGTTCCCACTGGATCATCTGTCACATCCTCCCTTTTATACTGTTCATCCCATTTCCCATATTTTTAATGAGCATCCTTCTGCYGTCTCAAGTTTTGAAGTATTTCTTTTTAGCTACAGGGCTTCTGCCTTGGCTTCCTTCAGCTAGGCCATAGTTAAACTCTCCTGCATCTTAATAGTTGAAAATCGCTGTTTTGAGGTTTAGGCTGCTGGTGTGCCTGTCTGCTCTACTTTACTGCCCATTCCTGCCTCTTCTCTTCCTTTTGTTTCATGTATGTTTTGTCTTGCATCTGGGATAAAAATCACTGTCTTGACTAGCCTATTTCACAGTAAGATTCCTGATCTCGTTTGTCTCAGGTCATCTCTTTATAAATATTACTAGTAATAGTTAGGACAAGTAGTAGCTTGTCTTACTAAGAAGTGATTTGGCTCTGATGCACATTTGTGGCTTTGCAGCCTTGCCATCTATTTCTGATGCCACTAACGTTGTTCATAACCTGGCTATCAGTCCAGTTCTTCCTTGTTTGGCAAGTGCCTGTTTTCACTTGATATGAAACAGCTTGGTAGTTTAATGTACAAATACAGAACTGTGTTTGTACATACAAATACTGACAGGATTATATACTGTTGGGCTTTTTTGTAATGAATGTGACTGTGCCAAGCAGAACTCTGAGTTTATGAAAGATCCCTAGAATYTGTGACTTTTGGTCCAGTGGACATTGAACCACAACCAGTTAGTTGACTTTACCTGATAGTACAAGTACACTAAGCAGAATTAATATGATTGCAGTCAATGTATAAGCTAAGGTTATGTACTCTCCAGAGACAAAGGAAAGATAAAAACATGGGCACAAAGAATAATGAAATTTGTTGGAGGCTCAGGTTTCACTTCTTCCTTGCATACTGGGAAGTACTATTTAAGGAAGTGATCTTGTTTATGTTAGCTTAAAATCAATCACTGACATCTGCTCTCTTGCAAGTCTGTTTTTACTTAGCGAAAAATATTTACACATTAACAGAATGAATTGCAAACTGAATTAAGTGATGAATTGTGTGAGCTTGGTTTTGTTTTTAATGCTTTCAGATTTTGTCTAAATGTTTCTTGCTTTTTTTTCTTGCAGGATGATAGAAGCAAGCTTCAGAAACCAACAGTAAGTGTGTTTCTTGAAATGCYACATTGTTTCTTTTGGGTGTTACTTAGTGTCTGTGTATGAATTTTAAAAAATCGGTTATTAAAGTGTGATGTTTCAGGTTTTAAATCTCTTAGACCTGTTGATTGTGTTTCAAATTATTCTTTCCCTTAACCATTTTTTTCTTTTATTTGTGTGGCTTCATACCAGGGGGTTACAAAGTGTGATGGCAATATACTATAGCAAAAAGGTGACTGGAATCAGTCAATAGTCTTCTAGTATTCAGTTTAAGATAAAAAATCAATTTATTGTCAGAACAAATTAAACTTATAAGTGTTTATGGGAGGAAAAATGTGATGCTTAACAATTTATTGGTCACACTAGTAGCTAGAGAACATAGAGGCATTCAGTGTAYTATAAATCAGTTAAATTGCAATTGTGAACCCTTTTCAAGGTAAAATTACTGACTATTTGCTTCTTGACTATTTCAGTAGATTCTGCTGAGTGTCCTGTCAATGCAGTATTGCACTTATTTTTTAATGGGTTTTTTTCATCCTTATTAGAATTAATCTGTGTTGGCACTCAGCTGTCAAAAAATTTGTATGTCCCTTAAGGGAGAAGGTGCTTCAGGGATTAATTTGTACAGTTGCTGCTACTCTGTCCATGGAGGATGTTTGCACTGGGCTTACCAGTACAGCCACATGTTTAGGAAATAATTGGAAATTATTTTTAAATGAAGCTTAGTAAGAATAAGATCTTAGTCTTCCTGTCTTGAGAGATTGTTTCTTAGAAGTAATCACTTTTGTAAGATCTTCCAATGATATGAATCAGTTAAAGGAGAGAAATAAATTTTATATATATATATATATATATATATATGCATTGAAATGCTCACAATAGCATTTTTTTTTATTAGGGCCTGAAACTAGTATACTAATAAAAGTAAGAAATGGAATAGTGATTGAAATTCTGAGCTTCTTCCCACAAGAACAATATCTGCTATTCAGATTTCTTTTGACATTCAGGGCAGTTTACACTTAAGCTTTAAGAGCATTAATGATAAATGCAGCTGAGAACAGACTGCCCAGTGCAAGTTGTGTCAGATAATCCTTTGACTAATCTCAGAGGAATTTACCAAACTGAAGTACTCTAGAATATTAGTTTGGCCAGTGCAGTCAGGTGGGAGTTAAGGTGTATCCCCATAGCTACACTACACTTGTTCTCCATCATTCCAGGAGGAAGTTGGGGTGCTTTTCTGCAGCACGAGATGTGGCTGTAGAAAGACAGTTTCAATATGCATTATACTCTGGGTGGGTGTGTGACTGGTTAGGGAGGTTCTGTGCCCTGGCTTTCTAGGAGCTGTCAGAAAAAGGCCTTGGGGTTTCAAATGTCCTTCTTGTCCTCACACTGTTTTCAAAGTACCTTCACTGCTCCTGTCCAGTGTTGTAGAGTTTAAAATTATTTTTTTTATGAGCTGGGCCGTATTTCTGTTACTGTCTTGATGTCAGGGGAACCATCCCCTGAGCCTAAATGTGGTAAGTCTGTTCAAAATGGTGCTAGCCTTGATAATGTAGGCACCAGCTCTTCCATGCTGTTTGACTTTGGGGTTAGTTTTTCATTGAGGTGTTCACAAAAGCAACATAGATGTAATCTATGAGTCATATCCTTTTACACACAGTATTTGCACATGTAAACCTAGGGTGATTTGGGTGCTTGCAAAGATAGTGTGCTTGAACCTCTGAGAGAGTGTTGGAAATCTTTCTTTCTTTAAATTACTTGCAAATGTTCTGATACCAAAGCAAGTAATTTTGTAGTGACGGATGGATCTTGTACCACTAAGTTTAGGTAGGGTTTTAATGCTTGGATTTTTAAAATAAATTCAGGGTCATACACAACTAGTTATTCAAATTAATAAGTCTTCATATAAATTATGCACATGTACCCAACTGGGTAGAGTTGCTTTTTCTGTGGAAACTGAACAAGAACTCCAAATCAGTTTCAGGAACAGCTATAACAATTTGACTGATTCTTACACAATCTGAAACACCACACTAAAACCCCTGAGTTTAATAAGCCTTGTAGATGTAAGTTAGTAGCTTTCTTTATGTAGTTTTGATATGAAAAATATTTGTGAATTAATTCTGAGTTTTTTCAATTTGATTTTAGTCAAGGAAAGGATTTTTGTCTTACAGATGGCTGAAACTTTTCAAATGTAACCTGAGGTTCAAGTTCATAGAATACTTACAGTAAAATTCTTGTTGATAATGTTTTAGGAACTTGATGCAATGTTGGCTGTAGAAACTGCTACTAGCTAGCTTAATATACAACAGAACTGCTGTTGGAATTASGAGAAAATGCTTCCCAAATGCAGGCACTGAGTTGTTTCTGAGTTAGTCTCACTTGATGAGTTTTGAGAAACTGGAGGGCTAGTTAAGATGGGAGAGGGTTGTCTTCCTGAAGTAAATGTCTTCTTATGCTTTGCTTTCCAGGAAACCCTTATTACCACTGTTCAGTCTACTTCCAGGTACAGTATGACATCTGATGTCAAATTCAAAGTTCTTCATGATTTTCTGAAGCTTAAAAAGCTGAATAGCTTTTATCTGCTGGAAGCTGAGATATCAGGGGGTGGTGCATGAAAATTCCTGTTCTGTGTAAAGCCCAAGTTGGTGTCTATGTACCACTTTACAAGTGTGTCAGCTTACTAGGTAGATACTTTTCTCATATTGACTGGTGTCAGTATCTACCAAATGGTTTGTCTTGCACAGGCCTTTATTTCTGGAGTCTGCCACGTGAAGGGAAGACTCCTAGTGCCATTGCCAACTGTTTTACTGACACGGATGCTTTGCTTTTAAAATTTGCTACCGCTATTGCATGTAAGGAAAATCTAAGAGAATTCTGTGTATGAGAAGGGAGATCTGTCAGAATTGAAGGGGTTGAAGAACACTTTGGAATACCACTGAATCAAACTTTGTAAAGTTATATCCTTCTGACAATTGCCTACGGCTGAAACCTCTGAGGACTCTTCTATGACCCTCTGTGTGGGGAGTTTGGGTGCTTAGAAGTGTCATTGTGATGCTGCTACTTAAATGGTTTTTGAATGAATGACATTCTGGGCAGCTCATCATGACTTGAAATGTGCCTAGGGTTTTACTCTTCTCTAGTAAGCAAACTTCTTGTAAGCTCTAGTACAAAGCCTTACTGTACAAGCTTCTTCCCTTGTCTGGAGTATTACTGGCCAATCCAGGTGTTCTGTTGCCCTGAATTTGAAGTATTTGTTGAAGTGGGGAGGAAGGACTTCTTTAAGCGGTGACTTTTCTGT
This sequence comes from Mixornis gularis, assembly GCA_003546035.1. Lineage (NCBI taxonomy): Eukaryota > Metazoa > Chordata > Aves > Passeriformes > Timaliidae > Mixornis > Mixornis gularis. The sequence goes on from QVAJ01000203.1 coordinate 456,009, forward strand.
TTGTTTTTTTTTATAACTTGTTGGTTGTCACTTCCTAAACTGCTTTTTCAAAAACTTCCCTTTAGTTCATGGTCCAACTGGGTGATCCCAGCAATAGCAGCGATTATCGTGGCCCTGATGTATCGTTCCTACATGTCAGAGTAAGCGCCTTACTGAGAATTCATGCAAGAAGAGAATACATTCTCTGGGAGAAGATATAAACAATCCTAACCCAATGTGTTCCTGGACAAAAGCCTGATGTCTGAAGAAARATTCAAGTGTTTCAGAAAACGAAACAATTCTTTTTCTGCTGTGCACTTTTCTTAACGTTGCCTTCTTATATGCTGCTGTGAAGTGATAAAAAGGCACCATTTCTCTTTTTGTATAACACTTTTGTTCTCTAATGAATTCTTTGATAACTGTATTAGTTTCTGTGGTGGAATATTATTTTGTATGTAACACTGATTCTGATTATTTCTCTTTAATCTGTAATAGGGTCATTAGGACTCTCTTTATGTATACATTTTACAGCTTTAAAAGACTACCAAAACTGTGTATATGTACACAACTTAACTTAAAAAAATCATGTTGTCTTTTTAAGTGTAGTATGAATGAAATGCAAGTTAAATGTAATGAATAAAATTGAGTGGGGTTATAGGGCGTGGAAGTGGGTTGGGCCCTACCAATCAGCTGTAATGAGCTGGGGGKTTTTCCATTTTTTTTGGCAACTGCTCTTATAGTTGTTGTAGGTACTCCTACTAGCAAACTGTTCTGTTTGTCTCCCATTGAAAAATTCAGGTGAAATATACATCTCAATGTTTGGCCCAATTATGTCTGTCACATTTTTGTGAAAAATAGCTCTTTTTTTCAAAAAAGGCAGAAAAAAGTAACTGCTACTGAATAGTACTGTTCCTGCCAAACACTCAGGTGACTGTAGAATTTGTTCTGGAACTTTTAGCCTATGATAAAATCTTCAACTTTGTCAAGTACATTTTGAGGGGAAAAACTGATAAATGAAATCTATTTCTGACTCTTCTGTGATGTGCTATGGTGCTTTACTATGAAGAGGTGACTGTTTTCACTGCTGAATACAAGATAACTACAAGTTTGCATTTTGTGGTGAACATTTTTAGTCATATGTAAACGATCATGAATAAAAGTTTAATTGCTTACACCTGCTGGCTGAAACACCTTCATTTCCAAATTCTTTGAAGGCCTTGAAAGGAATGTCCTATTGGGACACTTCTGAGAAGTGCACTTACAGTAGCTCCCATCACCTTTATATCAAGCACTAACTTTTGTAATGTTTTTGCCATGGCTTTCCCTCTGAATGTGGTGAAACAGAGTTTAAAACTTCAAGCTTTATTGATTTTTTTATAGATAACCTTTAAAAAGGATATAATAACTCAGAGTCAGTATTTAGAATCACAAATCAAGCTTCATTTTTAAAACAATACTTGAGTCCATAAATCTAGTCAAGGCAAAAAAAAAAAAAAAAAAAAGGGCAACTTTAGAAAGCTTAATTTCCCCCTTCCAAGAATTTCAGACAGATAAGTATGTTCACATCAGCAGATAGACCAGTGCAATTAAGGTGGATCTGTAATGTGAAACGCTGTGAAATGCTTTTTTCCCATGCTGTGTATGTTGGAGTTTTAATATGATGTAGCTCTGTTTTGGTCCTGTGTACTGGATATTCATGCAATTCCCTGGGGTAACTATGGAAGCTCAGTCCCATCTAAAAGTATTCAAGCTGGCATGTGCAGGGAATTTCCACAATGTGAACCAGAAGCATGTTGAGTACAGACAAGTAGGYAGTGCTTCAATAACTGATACAAGTRAAAGTGCTGATGTGAATCTGCACTCCCCTCCACTGGTGTGGATACAAGTTGTTCCTCAGACATATACATTCCTTTTGGGTTTTTAAATGTAAACTGATTTTGTAAATGGAGATAGATCTAAATTAGAAAAATGATCAGGCTTTCTTTCCTTTTTAACGCTCTTAAGGTTAGAGCTGCTTTCCTTAGAGRTGTCATATACAACTTTTTATGTGATTTTAGCTTTTGAGTATGAATAGGGGAAGAGAAGATATATATGGGTGTGGTGAAGTATGAATGACTGCTATTGTTAAAGCAAGTGAATTAACGGTAGTCAATGTTTTTACAGTCTGACAGCAAAAAGAAAAGAATTGACAGTCTGCCTTCTTCTCAAAACAAAATCCTTTGTCCACAGATCCAATCTGAAAGTATTTGCTCTAATTGTCTGACAATAAATACTAATTTTTCTTTAAAGAGGTTGGCTTTAGTGGTYGATGCTTTAAATCAGTTGTCATCTTTTATTGGCTTCTTGTACAACCTTGTAATGTTTACACTGCTTTAAATTATTTGGGCATTGCATTTTCAGCCTTTATTTGCCTGTGCTCTGTTGTTCGCAAGAATGCACAGTGATGGGGAGCTCCCCCTTAAATGGAGATGGCCTTGGCTGCTTCTTGGTGTCTGTGGAGTAAAGCCAGCACAACTTGTTCACTTGTGTCCTCTGAGATGACAAGGAAAAATAGTGTGCTGTTCCTTTCTCTGGCTTCCTTGCTCCATCAGGCTGGTCTGATGCCTTTCCCTAAGTCATCATGCTGCAGTCAGGATTTTGCAGAATGCTAAAGAGAAGCTGGCAAGGGGGGGTGAAAGCTAGGCAAATGGAAACTGATCACAAATTTTCTTCAGAGACAAAAAAAAAAAATTGCAAAGGTGTTTTTTTAATTTTTTGTATGTTTGACTACTGAGGGTAAAACAGTGTTTATAAATCCATGGGCATTTGAAGCAAAAATGTTCCTGTATTCTCTGCAAGGTGGCAATGCCTTAACTGAAACTCATCAGGAATGAATGAGCTGTATCAGTGTGCACAAAACATAGAGAACATTAATAGTATTGCAGCATTTTCTCCTGAGTATAGAAAAGGATTTCAGAATTGCTGTAGAASGAATAAGAAGCTGGAGGAATCTCATGCTGCTCCCTGCTTAGTTCTAATGCCTGTTCACATCTATGGTGAAGCTAGTAACTGATGGATGACATATTTGAATTCCACTTTACTTTCATACTTCATTACTTTTCTTCCTGTGATTTATTCATTATGTGTTGAAATATTTTGAGTTCTTAAGTAGGTGGGCAGACAAGCACATGAATTAATGTGAAAATGTTGGAACGTTGGATCTTGGTAGATGATTAATGCTGGATTTTCTGTTCTTACTGAAAACTAGTTAGACTTGTTCTTAGTCTTACATATAGGAGTGTGCATAAAGCAATCCTTGACATTTTCTTTGCAAGCTTTTTTAAAGTGGGGACATAAAATGTGACTTTTTAAAAGTGGGAACATGCAATGATCCATATCGATGCTGCTAAAACAAAGTTCAGAATAGACATAATTGCACTGCAGTCTCATGTGTAAGGGAATAGATTTTTACTTTTATCCTGTGTATAACTCCTGTACCTGTACTTAAACAGTTTGCTGCACTTAGGCAGCATAAGTACTGCCCATGGCTGTCAGTTCTGCTTACTGAAAGTAGCACTGTCAGGCAAGAAGAGTTATGCACAAGAAAACCTCAGGGAAAGTTTTTTTCTGTTTCTGGACAGAACACCAGAGAGCTCCTGCAGACCTCCAGAGTCCAGAAACTGTRCTCAGTAGCACAACTACCACAGAAATTTTCGCTTGTTCCAACAGACCCTGGTCTGTGGATAAACCTGATTGATCCTATTGCAGGGTGAGAGTGCTGCACTGTCTCTGGAGTCCCACCTATTTAGGTCTTGGATAAATACAGCAATGTATTGTTTGAAATTAATACGRGTTTTACCTGCCAGCAGTGGGAAATGTGTTCTGGAAACTGCTTCAAGGTTTAGGAGGGCATGAAAAGAGAAAAAAAAGGTAAGCAAAGCAAGGGGTGTGCTTTCCTAAAGGACTTTTTTTCAAAAGGAGACATCATTCTCCTGTCACAGATTTCTAAGGCAGTTGATGTTTTTAGTGTCACTCATCTTAACATGGGTTGCAGAGATATCCATAAAAGGTGTGTTTTCTGCATAGGTGCCTGAGGGTAGATGTCAAAGAAGAGTCTAACCTGCTGCTTTAGAAGCCTTTAGAAGCAGGGTGGTGGGCTGGTTCCTGGAAACCAAGAAATACATCCTTTCATTTGTAAACTGAGTAGATTCACAACCTGTGTTTATTTGGATGCATTTGGATGCATTTAGTGTTACAGTTGATAACATTCTTTGTATCAGTCTGAGGAGGACACGCAATTTAAAAACACTCAAGGGAGTTTGTACTTGAGCAGTCATGGCTTCCAGGGCCAGAATGAGAAAAYCTTGTTTTATTTTTAGGTAATTCCYTAGAACTACTTTTTGACCCTATGGAAGTCACAAAGACATTGGAGAATGCAGGTTATTATGTATTTTTTTGTCATGGTGAGATCTTCGGGCATGAGCATATGGATGAACAAGTTACTAGAATACAGGATGGGGTGTGCAGACTTAGAGCTAACTCACTGCTCTCAGGCAGCTCCTGGTGGTGGGCTGCTCTTAGTCTTGGTTACATGCAAGATAATTTATTGTACCTTTGCTGAAGGCAAGACTATCACAGGCTTGAGAAGCTCAGCATCTATTGGATGTGCCAGCTTGAGCAGACAAGACTATCCTGCCTCAAGGTCCCAGGAGAGTCTTGATGTGAGGTTGTCTCAGATCACATATAACACACATCTACAGGATCAGACTCTTCAAAACTGAAAATTATGCTTTTTCATATAGTAAATTGGTGTCTTCAAATAAATGTCAGYAGGTGAGGAAGAGCAGGAATGGTGGCTGAAGAAAAGAGAAACAGCCTGTGAAACAAGGACTGTTGTCCATGATTTTCTTTCCGAGCTCTGTGCCCTAACTGCTAAGTGCAGAGATTTTTACTCTCTCCTCTCTGCTATGAATTGTYGTTTCTACTGGAATAGATGAACTGATTGGATATTTATCCTGATTCTTGGACAAAGTTTTYCAGCCTGGGCAGACTCTGGCCTAGTTTAGTGAGTTTGGATATGTCTGCGTCATTCCTGTAGGCGTAACCTCACTGGTTTCTGCTGGGCTTCACTTCTGGTTTGCCTGAAGCATGAGAATGCAGTTCCAGACTTGTCACACACTTTCATGTGGGAACTTTTCCGTTTTTTCTTGAAGTCATCATAAGCTCATTATGAATCCCTTAAAAATAGATGGCCTTCCTACTTTCAACTGCTGTTATGCAGCTAAAAAAAAATAACAAAGCAGCATAGGGTTAAAAAAACAAKTCACCAATTTTGTACTTTAAAAATCCATGTATTTTGAATGCATTGCTGCAGGGACTTCACTCCTGTGTGTAAAAGAAAACCCTGGGCAAACAGATTCTGATTTTGTTTGGAGCGCTGAGGAATTCTAGTAACACCCTGTTAAAAAAGGGTGTCAGTAATGCAACTTGCAAGCAAACAATTGAGTGTAAATTCCCTTATAAATGCAAATTTGTACATATGTCAGATTTTCTTTTGTTTACAAAGTAAACTGCCAGCACAATTAAAAATCAGAAGTATGGAATGAATTAGGACAACARACTTTGTCTTGAAACTAAGCACGGACTGAGCCCTGGAGTGTGAGCGTGTGAGGCAGTGCAGCTGTGTGCTGTGCAGTGTTATTGAAAAGCAAGCCAGGGGACTGCATGTCAACATCCTATTTCTTCTGGCACACAGCACTCTGGTAATTCTGTCATCTGGGAAAACTTCCCTTAATACTCTCATTTTGGATCCACTAGTACAATACTATTAGAAGAAGGCTAAATTTACTTTAATACTTGCTTTATAAACATAATGAAAAAGGACTTAYAGATTTTGAAAATGTCATACAAATATCATGGTTTATATTATTCACTGGTTGTATCCTGGCTCAGATGTTACCTCTGGAGATCAGTGACTGGGAGGATCAGGAAGGAAACAGGATTTCCACAAAAATTATATTCTATATCATAAACATACTTCCTCTATTTTTAATTTAAAACTTCAAAGAAACTTTAACTCAGGCAACAGTGTTCATTTTAGAGGGATCAACCCTGTCTATGCAACAAAGTGCCTTCAAAATGCCCTGAAAAAGAACAATGTTCTTCCAGAAACACATTTGCTGAGGTATATGTATTTTTAGCATCTTGTTGCATAAATCAGTCATGTGTAGGCTACAAATTCTTGTAGGATGTGTAGGCCACAAGCAGCTGCTCAGCATATGACAAATTTTGTCTCCTATGTGTACAACAAAATTAGCATATCTTTGTCAGTGTGTTACACTATAAACAGCATAAAGAGAATGTAGTATCAAACCAAGTTTTAGTGGCTTTTCTTTAGGTRGCTCAGACCATAGTGGAAGGTACAMTCTGGTTATCATCCTCCTCCCAGTTCCTCCATTTCATGAAATAGTGTGAGCCTTCTCATTACAATTAATGTGCCCAAGTCAGAGTACAGGCATTTTATATCTCTGCCCTAGTAATAAAAATTTCATAGGGTGTCGGAGTCCAGGGCATCCCTTTGGATGACCTAGGACTCCAAGACGGGAGTTTGAACCTAGGACAGGGGGGTGTGGAGCCGGTCCAGGGGCATTGGAGACCTCGGCACAGAGCCCAGGAAGACACTAGTTTTGATTTTAGTCCATGGGAGAGGCTTTCAACATTGAGAGAGGAATTACAAACCTCAAAGGTGTGAAAATAGTAGTTTAGCACAGCACGAGGTGAAAAATTTTGTAGTTTAAGGGTTCTTAGAATAGAGGTAAATGGGGGACAAGATGGAGGATTTAGGGTGTTGCCCTAAGCTCCTCTCTTCCTTCCTCATCCTCCATCTTCTGATGTAGTGATGACACAAAGTAGTTTGAGGGGATTGGGTCAAGGTAGAAATGACCCTTCTAGTATAGGTACTACACATTGGGACAAAATTGTAAATAGTGGACACGTAGTTATCTGTATGAGAGTAAAGAACGCCCCACCAGCAGTCAGTCGCGTCGTGTCCCAGCCACTGTCTGCACCTCGGCTGGGTGCAGAGAAAATTTTGAGATATAAAATAATAAACAACATGAGAAACCAGAAAACAAGGCCTTGAAGACTCCACTTTTTTTCTTGTGACGCAGCTCAGGGCTTTTAGAGAGCCAAAGACTTTTAACAACCGGAATCTCAAATGAAAAACCAAACCCAAGGATAGGGTACATTCTATGACTTTGCAAGGTGAGAACTTGATTTGATTTCCACTCTAAAAGACAAAAGGAAGGTTTGTCAATGCTTCAAATACTGAGGTTTGCATCCAAAAAGTCTTCTGGTTTTTAATTATATTGTGAGTTAACATGTCACCAGGCTGTTCAGTGATTAGAAGTATCATAGCAAAATAGAAAAGTGCAAGGGACTCACCAGGACTCTTTAAATTGCTGGCAAAAAAAAAAAAAAAAAAGAGGAAGGTAAGTGCAATTTTAACAGTTTTTAATTGGTAAAGTGAAATTAAGTTTTGCTCCAGGCAATGGCAAAAGACAAATCACATGGATTTGAAAACTCCTAGAAACTCTTCTCAATAAATAGGAGTTGCTTTTCTTATGCCACTTTCTGAGTGTCCTGCAGCATTTCACTGGTGATTTTCAAATGCAGAGGATCTCTGAAGTTGTCTTCAGGTAGTGACAGTCCCCCTGTCTGACTCCTCCCAKGTTGCTCCTGCACTGTGCTAAGCCACAACGCTCTGGCTGCTTCAGCCTCCTCAGACATCAGAGTATATCCTCATGCTGAGCATTTTGGCAGTGCTTTGTTGCATTGACCAGTTTGGTCCCTCTGAAATGGGCACCATTGGCTTGGTTTAAAGATATTTTGTATTATATAAATAATAATATAAATAATATAATATAAAGATATTTTGAATGCAGCAGTGAAGATGCATTCACGAAATACTAGTAGAACAAGGTCACCTTCACCCCCTTCTTCCACTTCCAACCTTTTTGAAACCTAGTGCCAARGTAGCTGCACTTCTTGGAGGCACTGACATGAAAGACAGTATTTATTAGAAACACTTGAGTAAAGTAAGCAGATTCACTGAGCTAAAGTCAGTCCTAATGTTGCTTAATGCCAAAGCCTAGCTGAATTATTGTTCTGTGCTGCTGAAATCTTGCCAATTGTTTATCTAGCTGCATATATAGAGATMTATGTTAACAACTGAAAAAGGAAAAGCTCTCATTATAAATCAAATTCTCAGACTTAGCTGCTSATCTGTGAGTACTGAGCACTGAACAGTTCTTGTCTTTTTGAGAACTCCTGTTCACATTTTTACTTAAAAATGATTAGCTCTCTTCCACATTCTTTTGAGTACTTAATGCCTTCTCCTGTAGAGCAAAACCTGTATCTGGGTTTTGTAGCTGTGCCAAAATACAGCCAAGACAAAGAACTCAGCCCAAATGTAGAGCTGTTCTGTAGCTGGACAATGTGAGCAGCTAAGGAACAAAGTAAGTAAGGAACAAAAGGTTTTTTAAGAGGTTGAGCTGATTAATTWTTTTTTTTCTTTCACATCTATACCATATGGAATTACATGTCTTTTGTGAGTTCCACTGCAGCGTTTTCTTCTTTWAAAGCTTTTCCATCCCCAGCAGGGTGATGCAGAGCATGCCATGGGCAGGGCCAGCTGGGGGATCTGTATAAACACCCCACTCAGTCCCATTCCCTCAGTTTTGCTGTGCCTTTAATTGGAAGTTAGACAGAGGCAGAAGCAAACTCTGCCATTAACAAATGTTGGGCCAAATGCTTTGTGGCCATAAGTTCAGGCTAACTCCCTCTGACCTTGCTGAAATAACAGGGCTCTGAGCCACGGAGGGGCTTGGTCTGTTTCCAGGGGAGTTTTTGGAAGATTCCTACATTCCTAGGGGATTTTATTGTTTTTAAGTACTCATGGTTCAGAGGAGGGAAAAGTGCTGCACACCCACCACAGAAGATTCATATCATGTATTGTGTGTTTTCGCGGTGCTTGCCAACACTGGTGTGTTGGCTGAAGGCATTCACAGATTCCTCTGTGGCCAAGGGTTTAAAAGCTACAGCTGAAGGATTTTAAACACGCCTGGCCGTAGAGGGTTRGGTCCTAAGGGTGATGGTTCAGGGCTGCCTCTCGTGTTTCCTTAATTCTTCCTTTTCTGCTAGTGTGGCTTTATTTGCAAGACTCCTTTCGCAGGCACTCTGAAGGCTGCTAAGCTCTCCGAGCAAACCCTTCCCTGAGGGCTTTGAGGGGTTCTTTTGAAGATGTGCCAGGATCAGCTGTGTCACGCAAGTAGATGTTAATGAGGAGAAATTCAGTGACCTTAGAAGCAAGGCATCGCGGGGTTGTGCTAAGGGACCATATGCTGGGATCCTTGCAGGAGTCTTGTTAAGTCGATTAACTGTCAAAAAAAGGTTTTCTTGGGGATGAGGCATTTAGTTATGTCAGGCTGTGGGCCTAACTGCAGAGGCATAAYGAAGCTAACATTTTGAATTAGAGTAGTGTTGTCTTTTCTTCTATAAAAAATTACTATTTACTAAAATATTTAATGATTAAAAAAATGTGGAAAAAACCCTTTTTCCCAGTGTAATGATAGGTCAAAAATAGTTTTTGATCTTGGAAAATTATTTTTAAACCGGAAGGGTATAAACGGAAAAGAATATAAGGTGATTGATCTTTTCTTGAGTAAGCATGGTCTTTACATTTGGTTTTGATTTCTTTTTAAAAAGAAAAGAAATCATAAGAAACGTTTTCCTCCTACATGTTCAGTGAATGTTTTAACTTAGTGTCTATGTGTTGAATAATTTTCATATAAATACAAGTGGAAAAGGCTTTGTTCTTGTCTTTTCTATCTTTTGTCACCACAAAACTTGGATAAACCTCTTATTCTTTCTCTATCCCTGCCCTGCACTAGAGGCAACAATCAATCTTTTTATGGTTAYCCAGGCAGTTTAATTTATCTTTCCTGTTCTTCCCAGTTGCCCAAGCAGACCAATAATCTTTTGTTTACTTGAACTTTGTGTCCTTCTGGACTATGTGAAGGCAACAGGCTCGGGACAGAGTCCAAGGCAAAAGAGTTAAATTGACCCTGTTGCATGACAACTCCATTCAGAGGTTCACTGCTTAATTAACTATTTCTGTTGCCTAAGARCCATTGTCATGGTCCAGTGTCCAAATTGGAAGGAAAAATGTTCAGAGTTATGTATTCCCTCAGACCTAAGCCAAGTTCAGAGACACCAGAGAGCAGGAAGCCCAAGGGAAAACTGAGACTGCTTTGGAGACAGTGAACAGTTTTGGAGTCTCCATGGGAAGCCTCTCTCCATTTCCCTGCCTRTTGGCCCAGCATCAACCTTTACTAAACTCCAAGCCTCCAGATTTAGGCAGAAGCAGTGGAGCAGCTGGGAAGCTGTGGGGATGTTGGTGGTACCAGTTAGACTCAGCTCCAGCCTACTGCTGCTCACAGGTGCGTGCAAGCCTGAGCCATCGTTCTTACCCACAGCCTGGCCATAGCTGGAATTTGGGATACACCAAAGCAACTGATAAGTTAAAAAAAGGAGGTGGTGAGTTAAGTTGTAAGTTTATGCCTGCAAGGGTCACTGAGCTTTGCCTCTGCACAGGGTCACCCAACAGGGATCAGTGCTTTTGTTAGAGTTGGGGATACATGCAGAAATGTAGCTACAGATGTGAAGGGATTACAGTGAATGATATGGGTTTAGCTCWGCAACACCTGACAGCCCTTTTGCAGCCCAAGCTCTTCTGGAAAAACCCTCCAAACCTGAGCTRTGAATCCAATCTTAAACCAAACTCTGACTCTTAGCATTAGTGTAACTGAAGTCTTATCAGGCTAATARAAAAGTTGTTATTCTGCATGTTCATTTGTTTGTTTTTCAAAATTATTTGTGGAAAACCTCAGTAGTAATAATACAGTCAAAACTGTTATGTGCACA
>QVAJ01000203.1:475621-541939 GCA_003546035.1 Mixornis gularis
GTGTGTGTGTGACCCAGAACAGGGGACAATTAGCAGAAAAATATATGAATAGAAAGGGAGTGGGGAATTTGAGAACTTATCGAATCACCCTGAAGCCTCATTAGAACCTTTCAGGCTTTAGGGTGGGATGGCAGTGTGATTGAYAGGACCCACCACYAGGGAAAGAYCACAGGRGRTTTGGGYATGGGGGTGTAGGAACAAACCATTATAAAACAGATAACAAAAGCATACAGAATTTTGGGAAACCCAAAATGAGCACCGCAACAATCCTRTTAATTTTAAATTTCAGTCTCAGTGGTCATATCTATGTGAACATGCAACACTCASAGCAAAAATGTCTCCCGAAGCTGGATGGCTGCAGAATCTGAAAAATAATCAGCATCACTTTAGCAAGACCTGAAAATCACTAAATACTTGAACAAGTTTCTGTGAGGATTTTAATTATATTTAAAGAGCAATTCTTCTTTTGCACATGACAACAAGAAGGCTGTCTTCTGTGTCAGTAAATTTGCATCAAGGCTATATTTACACTCTAGTTGAGTTGTTAGGGAATGGGTTGGACTCGATGATCCTGAAGGTCTCTTCAAACCTAGTAATTCTGTGATTCTGTGATTATATTTGAAATCAATTATGCATATTTTAGAAACTAAAATAAATTATTTCTGTGTTTTAGAGTTGTTAGCATCACAATACTGATGTAACAAAACCCAYCTATAATTAGATCTTTTACCTTCCCACTAATGAGTTCATATCCCCAAATGTTAATTTTGGATATATTGCCAATAAAAAACTTAAGGGCGCCTCAYTTTTTTTCAACAGCACATTAACTATGTATCTTCTCAGTTCTRCTTGCAGTAACTGGGTATTTTTGTCATAAAAAATCCCTACTGTGGGCAAGACCCATAAACTAATGTGCTCACAACAAATTATTTTTCAACTGCAAGTGCACTTGGGATGAGAATCGATGTTATTTGTAATCAGGAAGCCAGTCAAAAACACTCAAGCCACTTCACAGTTKTCAGTATAGTTTAAATGGCTTAATAAAGAGTAGGATACAATTGTTGGTGCTGAAAAATGGAAACCTTTGCTCCTGTGGGAATTTAATTAATGAAGATTTTAAAAAAATGAAACAAAACAACAAAACCCTCCTAATTTGACAGCTCTCTGGCAGGCTTTGCAGGGCTATGTAAGAACTCTCTGAGCCTTAAGAGAGGCTTGACCTTGTAAACTTATCAGATTCAAAACACATCTGAGAGACAGGGTAGGTACCAAGCTTCATTCTCACACTTRCTTAAAACCTACCTGTTCAAACTTACATCTTCAAGTACATATAAACCTTCATTAAAAAAAAAAAGAAATTGAAGTAGATTTTGGCCAAATTAATTTTTTTACTGAACGGTACCCAAAATACCTATTTTGTGTCAGTACCTTTCTGCATCTACATCTATGTAGCTTAGTTTTCATTTAGATGAAATCATCTATGCATGATTTCAGTCCCTTTAAGGCAAGAATTGTTCTCCTATAGACATTTTAACTTAAGGCATGCAGTAGCCTTCCTTAAACCAGGAAAGTCGGATCAACTCCTAAGTACTTTACAGCTTTACTTTACATTTCAGCAGCGAGATGTCAAAGCAGCTTTGCTTGGCATATCAATTAACTCCTGTGTCAGGGAACAACAAGAACAGACCATAAAAGCTTTAGATAAATACAAGAAGAAAGCTGTTTAATGTGTTCAATGGATATTTATTTACCTGTGTCAGGGTACTACAAAGCAAGGCATACACAACTGTAAAAATCAGCAGCTCTGATAGATAAGTAGCGTGTCACTGCATGTCACGGAATCAGAGATGTTTTGGAGAAGGGTGAACACATCTCATTTATTTTGGAGAATCTACTACCATGCTGAAATAYCCCAAAAGCATTAATCATCAGCTAAGGTTTAGGATCCAAAATGCTTCTCATCTAAACTCATTCCTGCTAATTAAGCTGAGAAGGGGGGCAGAATCCATGAGGCAAGCACCTAATGCTCTTGTGGCAAAAGAAAGGGGTTATTAATTTTCTGCTAGTAATACACAAAGGAATATGTTTCTGTGCTCCAAACTATCAAACCAATCATGTACAAAAAGAGGCCAGTAATTCTTTTTCTTTGGGATTTATTCTCTTCTGAGGCTGTCATCCAGGCCTTGGCAGGAGCTCAGAGTGAACTAGGACAACCCATCACCTCCCAGGGACAYGGATGAGAAAAATGCCATCAAATTTTCTTTCCAGTATGGCAGCAGATACTGCAGCAGTTCTGTCACACAAATGGCCTATTTATAAGCTCCTGATCAATATGAGTTAATGGCAATTATGGGAGAGTGTTTCCTCTAAAACCCAGGGGAAAAACAGTCTGTACCTGCAGATGAAAAATATTTAAAGTAACAGCAATAAAAATACAATTTTTTTTGTAGCAAGAATGAGTTGCCCTTAATACTGGTACCTAATTTTCATACACATAAAGCATTTTTGTAAACATTTTTTACCATATGAGAAATTGATATCCTACATGAAACCAAGCAGTGAGGTTGCTGACATTTGCAGAGGACAGATTCTGATGTCTGTTCCACATTGTGTATGTCCTAGAGAAGGTACAGAACAGCACCATTGTTGTGCAGTTCCCTTCAGGTTTCTGCAGGAAATCTCTCTTGCAGCCTCRGAAAGTACTTATTTTACAACATTGCTGTGGCCTTTGCTATTGCAGCTGATGATCTACTGATAAATTATAAATCAGTAGAATTTTAAAGAAAGAAGTTCTTTCCCTGTTAAACATGGCAGTTAATAATATGTGATAACAAATTTTGTAAGGGTAAATTTGGGTTAAAGATAATTYACCTGCATTCAGAGGTTGTTTAACAGCTTCTCCTCTGATGATAAAAATAATCTTTTCTTTAYATTCTAATTAAATAATTTCCAGTGACTTTCTACTGTATYTTGCGCATAAGAATCCTCCAGCGTTGCTCTGCCCTTGTTTACTAGTTTCTTCAGGAAAAAAAGATGACCCTGTTTTACATCTCTGGAAAGTCCCTAACTGCTGTTTACAAACAGTCTGCAAATATTTCACTTACAACACACTTCCCTGTCATTTGTTGCCATTTACTATTTCTTTGGTATTGGCAGTGCTGGCTGTGGGTGTGGGATGTGTTAGCTTCAGATTACTTTCGTAAGACTAGTCTGCCTCTCCCATGACTTCTCAGGTCCAAAAGCAGTTTGCAGTATCAGGATACAGTGGAAGCTGAAAGGGTGGGTGTGCATGCACTGCTTTCCCCTAACAAACATTCTGTTGTGCAAGTATAGCAAAAGGTCTTTGGGTTTAAAATTCTTGGCAACCTGTGCAGCTAAATACACACTGAGAACAGCTGCTCAGGAGAGACTGAGTAATTGCTGTGGCTGGTGCCTGCAAAGCAGAGGAAAAATGGGTTATGGAGATGGGTATGATAACCTGAGGTGCGTGCGGGCAAGTCCCACACATTTCCAGATTCTGTTGTGGGGCTACGTATCCCGGTGAGCGCAAAGATGTGCTGGGCAGTTTTGCATGTGTTTCTCCTGACACAGTTCTCTTGCACTGACCTTGTGCTGTCCTGTGGGCGCTTTACCTGTAAATATGAGTTAAGCAAATGGGGGTCTAGGCAGTATGAACAAGAGAGAAAAATCAGCAGTGAAAACTATGACAGGTTGTAGCAGTGGCGATTTGAATCACAGACATTCAGGTTGTTTGGCCCGTGGATTTAGGAAACATTGTGAGTGTCCTCCCTGCACTGTGCAAAAGTGACAGGGCCCACACAGGGTCAGCATGGGCTTTTGGGCAAAGCTGGAGCAAAGCTGATAAGCACAGTTTCTCTGGGTGCTGATGACTTCTTAAACCGAAGTCAATTATTTTTTTAAACAGAGCTTTTGTCTATACAGTACAAAGCATTTGTGGGCTGAGGGAGCAYGATACCTGGCCTGAGCCACAGTGTGGATCAACATGATCCTAACACACTGCTTCAAGTGTCTCAGCTATTGCAGATACCTCCCCAGTATCATGCTGTACCTTCAAGATATATCCTTAGTTTTCCATGCTGCCACAATAATCCTGGAGGTATATGCTTTCAGCACAYATGTGTCTTGTGCTCTTTCTAACCCCCATTTGAGTGTACAGRAGTGGGGCTGACCAGTTTCAGTACCTGTTTGCTGCAACTTTCTGCACGAACACGTTTCAGTGAAACACCAATTTACATTTGCCAAACACTGTGCTCCTGTGCTCCAGTAGCAAAGTTAAGCAATTCTTAACACGTGATTAATTGTAAAGGGATAGGGTGTTTCCAGGTACTACTTTGGAAAATAGACATAACACATCAGCCACCACTGTAAATAAAATATTGAAATAAAATATGGTATAAAACTAATCAGATGCCTGTTCAGTACTTTGTGTGTAGAATTTTCATTTATTATAACTGTGAGGCAGAAGCTCAGGTGAAGAAGTTAATCTGAGTGAGCGCCTTAGTAATCAACCCCATTCCAATATTCTTTTTTATAATGCTGTCACCTAATAAGCTTCGATCTCTGTGTATTTATACAATGCCTGCCTAGATACTCAGAGGGAGAGAGGAGATTAAATTTAATCTTTTTCATTTGCTCTTCCTTGTGAAAGAACAAGAGTATGGAGTTGTACACCCAGAGCGGTGGCCTCCTGGAGCCAGGGGCAGTATGAACAGCAGCAGGAGACCAAACACTTYACTTTCCTGCACACTCCCTTTTCCCTCTGCCTCGCAGAGGTACACAGCATCACAGATAAAGGCAAGTGACTGCTGGCTGCGTGGCTTCATTGTGGAAACCAATAGTAGTATAARTTGTGGGTGAAAAAAATAATTGTGTTGGTGAAAATACTCCAMTTAGTAAATACATTAGTAAAGTATTTACTAATTTAAAAGATGGACAATCACATTTCAGGAAATTAGCAGGACAGTCTACAAGAGCTAAAAGCTATTGTGATTTCCTTTAATAGTCAACATTTTCTCCTTGCTAGCTAAGAATTGCATTAAGAACTATTGCATAGCTTGTATATTCGGTATTTGKTCATTTAAACTAGTATACACTTTCTCTTGAATTTTGTGATGATACACTAAAATATTTTGCAGCTACACTAGAAAAAAGGTGCATTTTTTGAACTAATAGGCTACTTCTGCTGTACTGGCACAATGAAGAAAGATTAAAAGTTGTTAACTCTCAATAGTTACTACGGTTTCATGTGTATGTTCTTTATGGTTATTGTGCAATGTTACACAATTTTATCATTATGCTTGCAGTACACAACATGTGCTGCATAGTCGATATAGCTATCACAAATTCTTCTGTGTTACTCAGGATCAGTGCCTGCAGGCTGACCTGCCAGGATGAATTCCAGGCAAGTCAGCATTTAAATATCTGGGAACATCTATCCAGTCAGCAGTAGTTCAATTAAATTAGTAGGACTTTTGCCATGTCCTACTGATTCTTTGGTAATACCCATAGGCTCTGAAAGACATTTCATCAGTTCTGAGAAACCATGAGGCATATCCAACCCAACAGCTCATGCCTCTGGCTGCTGTAGCCCCTTCATTGCTATGTTAATGTAACAAAAATTTGTGTTGAATCTGTTTCCTGCTCACAAACAAAGACTTTGAGTTATTTGGCTTCAGCCGGCGTGAATATTATCCTCTTTGGGGCTATGTGAATTTGGTATGAGTCATAGTTTGCTGACATATGGCATTGGAAAGAAAACCACTAAATGTCTAGCCAGATTTGCTGGTTATCAGTGAAAGTTTGTAAATTTGTGAGCAGGGTTTGGAAGTTGTCTTCTCATTTTATAGTAYGTCACTGTAGCTATGTAAAAAGTCATGCATGATGTACACAAAAGCACTCTGAAATCCTATAACTGCTCTTTGTGAAGATCAGCTGAAAAAGTCAGGTTATGAAGAGGGAAAAAAATTTTATATTGTTCAGGGAAAAAACAAAGAAACTGCATTTCCAGCTACCTTTCATCTAGTTTTTCATTCAGGGTAAAATGCCTGTCACTGCAACACTGCAATATAGTGGGAAGCACAAAACATTTTTGAAGCAAAGACACATAATTCACAGGACTGATTTTTCTGTGGTGACCAATCCCCCTCAAAATGGAGCATCAGCAGATCTGAGGCAGCAGACATCAGTGTAGGCTTGATGTGATCCCTTCTGCTGTCATTAAACGTAAGCCTTCTTCTGAATGTCATGAATTCTAAAGAAACAAGCTAAGGGAACAGGTTTTTCCATTTCCAGAGAAGTGAGTTTAGGCTTTCTGTACTTCTATGTGAAGTAAGAAGCTTTGCTTTACTTTTTTAGGAATTGCCATTTGTTTTGCCACATTTCCATTGTCGTGTGTCCTCCAAGGCAGCCATGTTCCATGGCCAACACATGTGACTAGGAACTCTCAGTGGATCCACAACAGTRAAGATTAAACAATTAAGTTATACTTTCAGTTATAAATAATCCTCATCTTGTCTACCAAGAGTTCTTATGGTAAAAAGAAATACTTAAAAGTATCTAATCTAGTTTTCCTACTTTATTTTCTTGTCCTTCAATTTGATTAGAAATAGGTTATAAACTTCTCTTTCCCTTTWGTTTATAGGCTTTTAGTTGCAGCACTGCTTTTTTTAAACAGATCCACATAAATCTTCCATTTCTAGAGTCAAGCGATTTATCCAAGATTCTCAGTTTATGAGTTTGTAGGCTTTGTGACTAATGAAAATCAGAGCATATTGACAAGCAATTCAAAACCTAAAGAGATAAATAAGGAAAATAAAAGGATTAGAAATGTTTTTCAAGAGCCTTAATCTGTGATTAGTGAATAGGCAGTGTTTGTTGTGACATAACAAAACAATCATGTCATAAAAGCTGTGGTTGATAAAGTTCCTTTTTCCTAAAAGTGTTATGTTTTTTCAAAGTCTTAAATTCTGGGGTTGTTAGATGTAGAAACATCCTTTGAAATGTAACATTTATTCCTTATGAAGAATCTYCTTTTTTGGAGTTTTCATTGAAACAACTGAAGACAAGAAGAGTTCTTAAATGTATCATGTCTCCAAGAGTCATCAGGGACCCAAGGAAGACAGAAAGACACATAGGGACACAAGGATTTTTGGAATAGGTAAGGCTGGACCTAAGAATTCTATTAACACTTTCAAAGTCTCAGGAGAGCAGATAATGAGAGATCCATTTACATTTATTAAAAAGGTTACTGAATTACTGGTCTTCTAGAGTAGATAGAAAATAGAAACATTTAGTTTTTATATTTCACAGTTCTTCACTAAGTTCTGAAGTGCTAATCAGAGATAATAACTTTAAAAGTAATAATGTAAATATTAATAATTTTAATAGCTACCAAGAATATTATTAACAGAAGCCTGAAAATAAGTTGTCACAGGCTATGGAAGTTCAGGTAGTAGCAGAAAGACAAATAGTTGAATCACCAAAATAGTTAATAAACATATATTTTTATATATGACTGAGCATATCAGGCACTGAGTATTGCCACTGGTTACRCAGGCAGGGAAGGCTGGCTGTGCATGGAAGTAGTAACAGGGCAAGTCAGAGGAGAAGACAGAGAAAAGTGGGAAAATGAGTTAGTCAGGGTGTGTGTTAGTTTATTTCAAATTTACACTGAGAATGTTCACAGCCTTCAGCATTGGTGGATGAAGAATTCATTGACACATACAGCATGCAACTGCTGCTGCTCATGAAGGATAAATGCTGAATATGGCAGGACMTATTTCCTGTAAAGCAATTAATTGTATTTTTTGTTGATCACTCTATTGCAGACTGGCACCAGGAGGACCAAAAAGACAGAACCTGCCAGAATATGGTAAAAATTTTATGAGATAAAAACCCTAATCYGTTACTCGCAAGTAAATTCTCTCTAATATACCTGTATTTGTACATCTTGACCTAGCTTGAGTGGGGACCTTGGATGTGGTGGCCTCCAGAGGTCCCTTCCAACCTCAAMTGTCATCTCAGAGTCTTTTACTTCAGGGRCAAGGGTCAGGAACTTCTACCCCCTGTGAAGTCCTTGCAAGAGCTAAGTTGGGGTGCTCCCTCCGTTGGCACCCAGGAGCTCACCAGGGCTTCCCTACTGTAGTGTGAGGTGCCTATTTTCCAGGTCTCCATCCTTAGTACACTGGCCCCATATCACACACTGACCCTGTGTTTCAAACCCACTTCCAGGACTTGCTCCTCTACTCAGCTGTGCAGGGCTGTGTAGAATCCTTGGTGCCTGCCTTGGGACCAGACATACCACGAGAGCATCAGGGATTTCAGCCGTGCCAAACATCACCCAGATTTTCTGACCACCTCCTGAAGGCACGTGCCCTGTGCTAATCCAGATGGTGTCTGAGGAAGCGTAGGGTGCTTTGAGGGCTTGGAGGCCCTAGCTCTCCTCTCATGTCCCCCTGACAGCTCACCACAGTTTGCCCCAGGCATCTCTCCCCAAGAGGCTTGAAAGCTGAGGAATTGCTGAGGAGATCCATGTGGGCTTCCCCCACAGCTCTCTGGGCTTTTCTCTGCTCCTCTTTTCTCAGCATCAGAAAAGCTCCAGCATGAAATGCTATGGCATTTTAATTCTATCCCTAGAATCAGTCYGAAATGAATGTATAGTCCAAAGCAGTCACAGTACAACCCCTCTTTCTGCCACCACTCACCGTAAGTCAGAAAATTACTATAATGCTTTTTACAGCTTGAAGGAATGACCCAAAACCACTTTTAGATTTTGTTGTGACAGACTAGGAGAGACAAAGAGCATGTCTCCAGCATCTTACTGCAACTGACTCTTCTCTGATGTCATTTTCTGACACTTGTTTTATAGCTGTTCAGCACTTTTATTGCCCTCCAATTCACAGAAAGGCTATTCCCTGTTTCTTGCTATAGATGCTGTAGGAAAGGGTGAGATGCTGGAGAAAGGCTATTTACAAAGCTCCAGGGGATCTCCTGCTGCCCAGCAGGACATCTACATGGATATGACCCAGCAGCATGGGGCATGGTCACCCTGAGGTGCTTGGGCTTGAGTGCCCCAAGGAATTTGGTGGCTGCCCTGTCTGGGTTGCTGGGAAATAACCRCAGGCAGGGGGCTTTGGCCTCGGTCTGTGCAAAGCAGACAAGTGCAATCATCACTTTTTTATTTATTGGAAAAGTTTTCTTGGATTTTCATGGGAATAAAAGTGCAGATTTCTGCTGCACAAACTGTCTGCAGGCAAGTCCAAATCCCTATTCAAATTTGAGGTTGCTAGAGAAGGTCTTGGTACTTTACATCAGGCAGGAGAAAAGCAGTGACATATTTTTTCCTCAGCCCCAGAAATGGGCAAACTATCTTGACTAAAGCTTTTGGAGTGTGGGAGAAAATCAACTGATAACAGATGCTCATTGTGTAAAATTTAATTCTAAGTTGTTAAAGAACTGTAAGCACAACTTTTTCAGCTTTTATAGCTGGTGCTATCACTTTGTATTCATCAAACAATAATTGCTAATTCTGTGTGCCTTCTGTTCTCTCTGTATGCTTTTTGTTCTGTTCCAATTTCTAACAACACACAGTGCCATCAAATTTGAAGTGCAGCAGCTGGAGACAAAGAGAGCATCGTTAATGGAACAATTTTCATACAAATACCATGCYCAGGAGCTAATTGGGAAGTTCACTTACCTGAAAGATGGAAAGCTRCTTGGCAAACAAATGTCTTCACTTGGCCAGTACATTTGAGGTAGACATATCTCACTGCTCACAATACTTTGACTTCCTCATCTGTCATTTATGAGAAGAGATAGACTACRCTGAAGGAAAGCATTAAATCGAAGTGACAGAAGTCCATAACTCCTGCTCATGGGCAGCCCGCAGATCCTTCTCCAGGCTCCTCTTTCACAACACCTTGGAATGCCCAGGCGCTGCTGTTGTGTGGCCTCTGGCACTGCCAGCCATGTTATATGTGAAGGAAGATGGGGAGAAAGAAGAAGCACTTACCAGCCCAGGGCGGCTGCCTTATTTGGCTGGCTGTACTTCCCARGAATGTGACTTTTGTTGGACCACAGCTGTAAAGGGGTTTTTTATCCARTGCTACCACCTCTGAGATACCTGCTGACTCACTCACAGAGCTAATGTTTTACAAAGAGAAGYCAGAGCCTACCAAAATCAGCTTCATGAAAACGGGATATAAATATTATGACTAGATGCCATGATGCTTGAGTCATCCCCACAGCTTTTCTGACTAAGCCACCTRTCCTGATAACACGATCCAACACTGTCCTACACTGTGGCTGGTCTGGATCTGATACTGCAGAATCTCAGAGGGGTTTTAGAGATAATGATTGGTGTCCGAGAAGGTCTGGACAGCCAGGGAATTACAGACAACTAAAAACARTTTCCCTGCTGAATAGAAGCTAATCTGTTTACACTGGGCAAGTTTGCATAAAATAGAGTAGTTCCTGTAAAGGTAAATATCATATACAGTTGAAAGAACACTCTTATATAACACATTTTCTATGCAAACTCCAGGTGCAATTATAGTAAAATTCAAATTTTAACAGAGGCATCAAAAATAAGTGCCATATGAGCACACAGTTGCATGTGTTCATGCAGTTGCCTCTATTGAGTAGCAATGTCTGTGGAAATATTTGTAGAATCCATTAAATGGGTCAAAAATGAATATATTTTTGTTTAGCATTGCACACTATCATGGCATAATCATACAGTAATGTATTTGGTGTTTGTCCTTTCAGGGCTGAACTGGAAATRCAGGCCCAACAAATTAAAGATGTAAATTGAAAAGTCAAGAATTAAACCTCATTAAAAAGTATTACATGGACACTCCTAGCCAGAATTTCAGTTTCCTTAAATCAATCTGTGTCTAGCTCTCCTTGGAAGTTAAATAAATTAAATTAAGGCCATTTTAGGATTTTTTTTTTTTAATTCTGAATGAGACTATCCTGATAAAAGTGTAAAGAAATHAAACTAATACACCTTAAAACACTCATTCACATGCATTTTCTTGAGATTGCCTCCAGAAACCTTACCACACATGTGGAGCTCAAGGAAGATTTTAAAGGCTGACACCTGCAGCTCCTTTCTTATCATTTACTTTTCTCTCTGCGTTGTTGCCCACAGTCAGCAGATGTTAAATGAGTGCCCATTTCTCAACTCACAGCCTTAATTAAACTGCCATAATTTGCCACTGAGGTACTGACTTCGGGAATGTTAGTGTGTGATAGGTGGATACCTAGAAGGGAAAATGTTGCTTCATATGCACTATCATGGGGTTTTTTTCTTCCCTCAAAGACACAAAAAGAGGGGTTGTTTTATATTCACAGCCAAATTACACTTTGCACAGGCAAAGAAATGAAGGAACAAACTGCCAAAGAGGTCTCCCCAACAATAGAAGTATTTTCTAGTTGGTGAATAAAGTAGAGAGGGAAGCAAAGGCTTAAGAGGGAATGGAGCTTCAGTATCCAACATGGATACTGAGCGCAGTGAGCGGCTTAGCCACCTGACACTCCCGAGAAACTTAGGGAGGATGGCGATGTGTCACCCAGAATTTTGTGGCTATGYCTTAGGGAGCACCTCCTGGGACTTCCTCATACAGCGCTGATGGGAAGCACCAAGCCAATCACCAGGCACACAGACCTCTAGATTGTTTTCAGGGATCAATAYGTGAGAATTTTGCAAAACAGGTCATGTCATGGTGGGTATTTGCAGCTTTTGGGTCACAAGATAAGGAGCTCAGCCTAGAAGGAGGTTTTGCAGGGGGTGACTGTAAGGTAATTTTGGGATTAAGCTTATTCTTGGRTAGCTGATCCTGGTCATACCCCATGCAAGTGAGGGCATGCTGGGGAAACACACAGAAAGGGAAAATTGAATAATGAATTAAAAAAAAGAATCTACCTGCTTTGCACGAATTTTCTTTGAGGCTTGGGTTTGTCTTTGACACCAATGCAGGTCAGCTACCCATACGTCTGTCACCATTACCATGTTTCTCACCAACTCCTTGGATTATGGAAGAAAATATTTATATTTTGTACTATGAAGCTACAGACTACCATTGTCAATCCTGTTTGTTTTGCAATGAGACATCAAAACTCTCTCCTTAACAGCTATTTATCATGAAGTGCAGAAAAGAGGTTGAAATTTGTGGCCTATGAATGTTGAGTGAAAGTACCACGTTCATATCAAGCATTCACAAGCTCATTTTTAAACATTAAAATACACTAYATTCAGCATAAAATGCATTTACATTAGAAACTTCAGTTTTCATGACTTGGAAACAAAAGCRACGGGCCCTGCAATTGTGACAGCACAGAGCCACAGCTATAGAGCCAYAAATGAAGTGCTACAGGGAGCACTGGTCTGTGGCATTGTTTCTGAAAACTGATGAGCTGCAAAAGTTGCTGAGAACAGAGAATGCTGTCTTCTTAAAAAGGTCTAGTAATTAAAACAGATAGGGAAATGACCACCTTTCTTTGCACTTTCCTTTTTGTTCTAAGGTTTTCAGGCCAAATGTTCTGGCAGTGCAAAGCTGCCATTCTTTGGTGTCTAGGAAGGTGGTGCTAAACCACAAATTATGGAAAAGCTGAGAGAGCTGCACTCCCTGCAGCTAAAGGACTTACCGATGGTTGTTGCCTTTTCTTAAAATCCAGAAAGATTGCAGAAGGAATGCAGTAGGAAGTAAAAAAAAAAGGTGAATAGGCTTAGGATGCTATTATTTATTATCTCCTGATGAAGTTCCCAGTTCATTGTTAGGAAAGCACAATCCTTTCTGCAGCATCTCTTACTTTTATTATGTGAGAATCAAGATCTGCTTTCAACTTTGTGGCTTTTAGGCTGTTTATATTGTAGAGTGATGTGTGTGCTCCCACTCACAGCACACAGTGCTGTGGCTGCTGTTTGCATCACAAGAAAGCTGCCTCCAGCTCAGAGAAATATATTTTATTCTTCATATGCATAAAGAATTTCATTCTGTCCTCAAGTGATGGGTTTTGTTCTGCTATGCATAAAATTCTTCAGTTTGCTGGTTTTTAACCTGAGTTTAAAAGTGAGCTTCTGCTTCTGGTCACGTTCTTTTTCAAGCTTGAAGATGTTTTCACTAAAACCAGAGATTAATTGCAGTGCAGGCTTGTGGAATGTCCAGAAATACCAGGCTTGAGCTACTGKACACTTTCACTCTTCATCATCAGTGCTAATATTCTCAGTTTCCTATGAAACTTCCTAAATAATAATGGATTTTTTTTTTGAGGAATGGCCTGAGACAAAGGTTAATAGTGTTTGTTTCCTTAATGTTGTGACATGTTATCAAACAATTTCTAGAAGTGATGAAATCTTCTTCCTCGAAAAATGGTTTCAAGTACTGACTTGAAATGTGTTTAGAAATCAAGGGTTTTTGAAAATGGATCCTTCTGGGCTCCTCAGACTCATTTTCTTCTGAGGGCTCCTRCTCATCTGCCCAGGCTGTCTGCAGCCTTACCTGAGTCTCACATTTGCGACAGGTGATTATTAAAACAGAGAGAGACACAAAAATACTCACTTCTGGTCCACAGAAGAGAAGGGTGAYAGAATTTATCATAGAACCAATATTTTCTGAGTGCCAGCTCTGTGCTCATTACCTATTTGTGTGATGAAAAAAAAAATCTGTATTATTACTAAAATGTCCTCATTTCTACTAAGTAAATTATTTCAGTGTGAAAGTKTGATTTGCACATAACCCTGTATGAAGCAGTGGTAACGTACAGGCTGTTCCAAACATACCCATGTTATTTCTGGTCTTTAAAATCCAGTGAGATCTGCATGGAGTTGCTGCAGAAAGCATGGCCTGAGGGACATGTGTGGTATGCAGAGGTCTGAAAGATCAGCCTGCAGTTGGTCTCTTAATAAGAGGCCAACCAGCAAACGGCCTCTTATTCCTTGAGAAGAGATGAATTAGAGAAGAACTAGACAAGAACCATCCCTGGGGCTCCAAGAGCGAGAAGAATGTATTTTTAGAAAGCCATCAGATGTCTGCCATTTGAAAGCTGGAGACACCCACGAGCAGGACACCAGCTGGCACAGCAGCAGAACCCTTTATAAAAATCATCACAATGACCTCAACAGGGATATGTATGTGCTGGTTGCTCCTGAACTCTGTGACAAGGGACTGCAATGTAACCACATCTAAATGGGCACATAGCAGAGCATTTAATGCTCTCACACAGCAAGATTGCTCACTGGTTACAGCATTACCTGGTAATGTTTGTAGAAGTGTGCTAAATGTAAAAACATTGATTTCAGTCCATGGAAAACATATGGTTTTCTTGATGTTTCATTTTTTAAAGCATTAGTTTTCCCTTGATTTTGTGTATGCATTAATACTTATGTTGAGGTGTATAGTTACTTTGGAGACATTATGCAGGAACACTTTGTTTAGGAAGCACRGGGCTTGTCCTCTGGGAAAAGGAAGTCCCTATGTCACATCCCTACATGASCAGTACAGCATGATGGCTATAGCCTGTGGGTAAATGGGG
This sequence comes from Mixornis gularis, assembly GCA_003546035.1. Classification (NCBI taxonomy): domain Eukaryota; kingdom Metazoa; phylum Chordata; class Aves; order Passeriformes; family Timaliidae; genus Mixornis; species Mixornis gularis. The sequence goes on from QVAJ01000203.1 coordinate 490,175, forward strand.
ATGACTGTGACATTGATGGTTGCTTTAGGATTAATACTTCCTACATGAAAAATGAAAAATGCATGTTTTTACATGCTTTTACATGTTTTTACAAAAGCACAAAAGCCATATTCACATACTTCCACTTCTAATTCCATCCCAAAGGCTGACAACTTCCAGCAAAGCAGGACAACTTTACTGACTTTTACCATTATAACGCAGGATGGCTTATCAAGAAGGAACTGCCATCATGATTCACTCAGTACAGAAGAGATTACAATTGACTGGCTCTAATCTTAGCACAASTCACATCCTTTTGCTTATCTAATTTCTTCATAATTCACCTTGAAGTATTTGCCACTGAGAGATGTCTGAAGCTTTTCTACCTGTCAGTCATCGAAGGTTTAGATGGGGTGCTGGGTACCAGCTAAAAATGAAGGTGTCAATCGGACCCACCACCCAGAATTCAAGATTTGTTTGTTCCATGTGGCTTATGAGAACCCACCACCCAGAATTCAAGACTTGTTTGTTCCATACGGCTTATGAGGATCACAGTGCTCTCAGGAACATCCCTGGAGACCAGCTCTGCAACATGTTACCAGTCATGGGAGGTGTCTGTTTTGGAATGGCCCTAGAAGCTGGTTTATTTTGATGTTACCTGAAAAGCTTTCAAGATGAAGTCAGGGACATAAATATATACATATATGTAGATATGTATTTTTTTTATCTACATAATATATAACATATATGTTCCACATTATATATTTATAGTGGGTTTATGCATAGGTCTATATATGTGTAAGGGTAATGAAGTTGACAAAGGGCCTAGAAAATGTCTTACAATGAGAAGTTGAGAGAGATTAGCTTTTATTCTGCTAAATCAAACACAGGTAAAGAAGAGACATGCAGACACAGACGTTAAGCATAGTATTTTGAAGGAAAAAAGAAATATATGCAGAGGCTGGCAGGACTCCCCACAAAAGAARGTTAAAAGAGAAATTCAAAGAAAATAAGTGTGAAAAATACAAAAAAGTTATCACAGCAGGACATTTTTCATGGATGTTTTTAGGGAAAAACAAGTTGTAGCCTCTTATGAGRCTTTTATGCCCAAGGCAGCTGATAGAAAGCTGCTGTTTTAAAACTTGAGGTGTCTCAGTTATTTCTCTCTACCACTATCATCCCAACTCCAGTGTCAGACCCCTGAATGTGGTGGCTTTGCAGCCACACAGAAGAGGGGAGAGCATCTGTACCTCATCAGGTATCACACCAAAAAACAACTGGTGGCATTTTGCAAATGTGCACTCCAACACTGGGATTTGTCTCCGTTTTATTAAAACATGGGAAAATGCACGGCCCCAGACAGCATACAAGATAGCAATTCACTTCCTGCTCCTCKACAGAGGTTGTAGCGCTAATGAAGCAAATCACATCTCAGGGAATATAGTCATGATTTAGTACGTGTATAACTGTAATAAAATGTTGTTATGGCTGWGATTGTTATGTTTTTAATGGAAAAAAAGAAGAATTAGGATCGAAATTGAAAAACAACCCAGTTCCCATAAAAGGTATAAATGTGCTTGGATGAAAGGTTAATAGAGTTAATTGTGGGGAGTAATACAAGACAGCAACTCATGCTAGAGAAGATAATTGTGATTCTGATAAAGGGGAATTGTAATTAAATAGAGGTTGGATAAACACGATTATCCTGAAAAGGTTTCCCAGCACAGTACAGGGAGGTTTTAAGATGTGGAGGCAGATGCCTGTACGTGATCTGAAGCAGAGACACCGCTGCTGCCAGCCCTGCTAAGCGCTCACCACTGCGGCACACTGCCCAAGCTGCTGCTCTGGCCACCAAAGGCAATAAATTGAGCTCATTTTGAAGTTTAGTTCACCTGCAACACTAACTGKCAAGAGATCTCCCTGTTTTGCTCACAACCCCCAAGATTTGTCATTTCTGCTAGTCCCCATTTCCACCCCCATCCTGCTTTGGGGGGAGCAGCTCTGGGTGCTGGCCAAGGTTTATCTGCTGTAGGATGGCTGTGGGCTGGAGCAGGTGAGGGCATCCCTCCCATACCATGCTTTTCCCAGAACTGATAGATTTTTACACGGATATTAAAGTGAAATGCAGTAGTTTGATACTGAACCCTGAGAGGCAAACAGATGCTTTCCACACTGACCTATTTTATTGAAATGGGTATTTGTGCTAAATATTTTTTATTTGTCGAGTTACAAATGTTCCACAATAACCTATATGAGAGGAAGGGAATCAAATACAGCATATTTCTCCCAGGACAAACAGAAGAATTCCAAAAAGCTTTTTTGTTTTTGTTTCCTATGTTTCCTTTAAATTGCGAAACATTTTTGCTGTATTTTCAACCTTTAAGTATRTATCATTAAAAAATATAAATATACTGAATTTGAATACAGGATGCTATTAATTAATATTTTTCTATAATATATATACATTATTTTACATAACACGTACAGAATAAAAAACCCTGAGAATTTACTAAGCAAAACTATCAAATACTTCTGCTGCTCAATTATTTATAGTACTRTTTGGAATCACTGTATACCGTAACAACACACATTCCCAGATGCCTAAGGAAAATTTCTACTGGAGTTCTATTATTCCCTATTTGGAGCAAGTGAATGTCTCTCTAGGGACTAAGCCTTTTTTCCCCCTCTCAGAAAAAGAGGGGGAAGATCTTTTTGCTTTCAAATTTTTGGTTTTGCTTTCAAACTTTTGTTTTTCCAGTATCAACTGTATTCCAGATCTTCAAGCACACTTCRCAACCCCATACACACAGACCAGTTATGAGCCCTTACTGTCACCTTTAAGTTTGCCCCTTCAAACTTTTTCCTTTCAATTTTCTCCCCAGTCTCTGTGCTTGCCTTATGCACTTCTGTCAGTTTACAAGCTGCAGTGAATCATAAAAGTGGGCTTGGGCTCAAAATGTGTCCTCAACGGTTTTTGGGCATAATCTGCAACATGTTAGGTTGCTGACAATATGCACAGTGGAATAATCCCCTAAGTGTTAGGGTGGATAGCATCTGTTGTGATAGCGAATGAGACAGAGCAAAGCGGAAGTTGAAAGCAAGCCCCCAACACATTTTATTTACTTTTTTATCTCTGCAGCTGGYACGTGATACCGTAATTGTCTTACTCACATTCCTGTCTTGTTTCTKCTCTGCTCATTGAGTTTGTTGAAGTTTCTTGTATCAGACATGCATTTATTCACAACCATTTCTAAGATCATGWCTCTATTGCCTAAATCAGTTGTTGAAACATGAATTCTGTGCAGGAAATATTTAGGTAACAAGGTTATTTTTAAACTCAGTCATGCACAACACCTTTGCTTCCCAATCTGTAACTACATTTTCTTTGCAAGAGCTTCTGTTTATTAAAGCTTATTGAAAAAGTAATCTTTTTTTTTKCTTTTAATATATATTTTAAAGTTTCCACTGAGTTCACTTCCTGGAGGGATATTTCTTTTTGTTGCTATACAGCAAGTATACACAGGACCTAGAATCAAACACGGGTTATAGAGATGACACAGTAATATTATTCCCATAAACTGCTTCTAAGGATATTGGCTGCCTGTGATGCATACACAGGTTTTGGCATCCACAGAAATGAATGTAGAGATGGGAAAGTTAAAACCAAGTTGTACACCTACCTAAAACACATTTTGAATAGTCTGCCAAACAATGTTTCTGGGAAAACAACCTGATTTTGTTTCACTGGTGAGTGACATATTTTCATTTCCTAAAGGAGAGAGGGGGTTTTGAGAATATATATTTTTATTAATTCTGTAACAATCAAAACTGAATTCTGGAAAATGTGTTTAATTTCTATGAAAATGTCATTTCTTTGGCTCTGACTTGATAGCAGTGATTTTTTCCTCGATGCTTGAGTAACAATAACACGACACTTTTACTTCCAAAATAACTGGCACATGCTCTAATTTTTTGTTTTCCCAAGAGAAAAGGAAGCAAGAGCTTTAAAAAGAAAATAGTGAAATGGTTACTGCTTGTGTTTGCTGACAACTGAAGGTGAACCTTTCAGTTATTTTGCTGTCTCCCCACCTAACACCCTCCAATGAGAGGATGGAACATTGAGCTCTCTGCCATGGAGAMGGATCTCTGCATGACTTATCCAGTGAAGCCAGGGCAGCTTCGTAAGGAAAACTGAGGTTAACACTCAGAATTACAAAAGGGGTGTTCTAAAACATTGTTTAAACTCAGTGAATGCAGGTGTTCCCCTCCAGTGCAAATGACCACCAGGAAAGGTGATACTGCACAAGAGATCAATGTTCACTATTCCAGATGTCTTGTTCAACTTATCTTCACCTAATTTTGATTACAGTGTCTCCATAGATGTGTTTGCATGAAACAGAATTTAAGAMAGTTTTGTAAGCATGGGTGCCAGCCAGGTCCATAAAGAGAACTTCAGCCTCAGGAGGAATATAGAAAGAAGTAATCASTTCCCACAAGACTGCTGTTGGCAAAAAATGTTTGACTTCTATATTTCTGCAGACAACCTATATTCCTATAAAGCTTTAATACTCCTGAAGTTTCAAGAGGCTTAAATAATCTTGCTGGTGATAGGTATCTAGCTATTAGAAARTTGATAAACCAAGCCATGAAGTTCTTTTTGCTTCTTCACTGATGAGATGTTCCTAGAAAAAGAATTACAAAAAGTTTTCCTCCARTGAGATTGGAAAGCATTTGAGCCTTGTATTTGTCATTCATTCAAATTAAGAACATTAAGGTCAGATAAAGGTGGATTTCTTCTGCTACTTTTTTTGTCTTCATTTTATCAAGAAYATTCTCAGCTTTTTCACAACACAGAAGTGATGTCCTTCGCAGCTGTGTCCCCCATTCATGAAATATACAGAAGCATCCTGGTAAATCTCAGCTAGAAACGTGATGCAGGCAGTAAAAGAAAATAATGTGGAACATTTTATGGATGAAAGATGCCGTGATAAACAACATGAGTGTTTATCATATGTAGATGCAAACAAGGTGGGAAAGGGAAGTTTAAATCAACTATTGTGGTTTTCAAAACATTTTGAAGGTAATGTCCAACCCAAAACCCCCCTGACATAACTTGAGACCACATCCTCTTCTCCTGTCACTAGTTGCCTGGGAGAAAAGGTCAACCCTCACCTTGCTACAACCATGCAGAGCAGCATGGCAAACACTGGAAACAGCAGATGGTGGTGATGTTCTGTTTGCTGGTAATCTATTTAGAAGACATCAATATTGAAGTCTTTATATTCAGTTGTTTGCCATGGGTGTGTGCCTCCACCATTCCTACCCTTACATGCCTAGATCTCTTTTGCATCACGAACATTCTTACTTTACCTTCTTACCTACAAAGGTATCCAAAATGAAAACAGTAGAGTTCTGTCTACAGTTAAACTACCTCTTTCTTTATTGCAGTGGTAGTGGGAAATCCAAGCCAAGGAAGACAAAAAAACTCCCCATCCAAACCTAAAAGCTTGGAAAACTCAGGTTTTGGGTGTGCAGAAGTATTATCCATCATTAAACTGTTCATTAGCAGGCATTATTTTCCTATGTCAAGAATATCTGCCATGATAGTTCCGCTATATTTCATTGGTTTCACTTTAAATCCYATATCTGTTATTATCAAAAGTCCTTAGTGGAGGCCCTGAGAGGCTACTTCCCATAACACAGCCCTGAAGCTGTGGGACACTATTGGCAACACCACACAATCCATGTGTAGACTGGCGACAACAACGTTATCCAATGTGAGGTAAGGCAGCAACTTTGATCATTGGCTATCTGTTGTCTTCTATCACAATGGTTCTTCTTGGATAGGTCTCAACATCCACAAAAATGTAGCGAACCTCGAATTTTCCCGTTTCAAGATTCTGGAAAGAAAAAAAATTTCAGAGTGTTTTTTTCTCTTTGGTAGTTTAAATTCAAGACTAAGCTTGTCAGGTGTATCAATAAATTGTACATACCTCTTTGACTTCCACATGGACTGTTCCCTGTTTCCCTGATTCAATGCCCTCAATATAGAACTTCAAACGCATATGYTTCAGTCCGTCCTTTACGTATTCAATGTGACTAAAAACAGCAACAGAAAACAAAAACCCAACCACCCAGCAAGAATACAGATTATATTCTAGTTAAGACTTCAAATTTAAACTTACTTAGAGGAGTTGCTTACTTATTTTGTAAGAAAGTGTATTCCGGTGGTGTCCTTATGCTACCTTGGGTTCCTTCTCTACTGCTCCTCTCAAGCTTTACTGTGAGTGCCTAAGGACTAGTGGAGTTAGAAGAGCTAATTAGCTGCTGAGGATTAAGAGATGAAATGCTTAAATGTCTTCACCCCAGTCCTCCCCTCAAAACTGAAAAGCAATACAGTGCTGAAGACTACRGAAATTTCTTGTATTTATTCTAAAACACCCCAGATTTAGAGTCTGACATCTAGAAAGGGACATCACAYACCAAGACTTCCAGCTTTCTTTTAGGCACTTAAATTAAGTTATCAAGCCAAAACACACACAGTATATTTTTTCAAATTAATTATCAGGTTGGTTAAACCACATCAAAACAAACAGTTTAGTATGTGTYTTACTTACAATAATTTTGTTCTGCTGAAATTATGTAACTTTGGCACTAAYATGAGATCTCCAACCTAAATGCTGGTATTTAGACTGGAGTTGGTTATGCTCAAGTATTTTAATAAATAAATAGCACATCACTTTCAAAGTGACCACTTTGGGAAACTAATGATCCCATTAGAGTTCTGGTGCCAGTTTACGTTTCCTAMTGAAATTATTAACTGCTGCTTAGCACCAATCTCTTATTTCCATCAGTCATGCCCAGGTACACACTCTGAAATAAACTTCCAATACAGTTTAAAGTGACATGATGGTAGAGAGAACAAATATGAAGAGCCTTACTGCAGTAAACTTACATTCAAGCTGTTCATACACAAAAAACCCYGTAGATTTTTGAGACATTTAAGATAAATCTTATACTGCAGATGCAAACTCTACAATCTAACAAAGTTCTCAGCTCAAGAATTTAKTTGAGATACTAGCCAGTCAAAATAATGGAAATTAAATACTAGGAAAGCTGATTCATAGTACTTTTACTTATTTACGGGCAGGTGCTCAAAATGTTTGTGCACACTGATTTCATTTAGCAGCTTCACTTTAAGCATTCTTTCACAGAATCTGGTGAAGAGATAAAGCTTCAGCTAGTAAAAGCCACTTTCCTCACACAGAATAAAAAATCTCAATTTCAGGGTTCAACCTGTGCTTATGTGCTATAKGAAACCTCATTGAATATATTCCTGCCAAATAACCCAATAAAGGCAAAGCAGGGAGGACTCACATTTTGTAATAGTTCTGCTGTTTCTTTTAAAAGGAAAGTAAGAAAAAMGACACACTCATGAAAGGTTTAGGTGATAGATGTTCTGTTAAATACACAGTAGAAATGCTGCCTCMAGTACCAAAAAGCATTCTGTGTATCAGCTCAGTATAGTTTCAGACTGTAAGCTTCTGTCAGATTACTGCTCTCCTCATGCAAGTCTAGGCCTCTGCACTACCCTTTTCACTCTCATCCTATTTTCTGGAGAGCTCTATGTCTACCATGATGACCATTGCTTGTTTTGAGGCACTCAGAATTGGCATTTTATATTATATTATATGTACACTGTACTTAGTGGTATATGGCACACAAGAGGCACTGCAAAAAGCTTCTATGTTCCATCAAAAGTGACAGGATATGTTACATATAGTTCATCACTCTAGACCTAACTTGTGATCCAAAAATATCTTTGCTGTGCAAAAACTGATGTCTTTATGGGCAAACACCAAGGGGTACCTGACATGCTGTCGTCTTCCTCTTCTTGTTGCCTCTCCATAACCTTTGATAGAGTCACCAAAAACCCCAATTATCTACAAGAGAAAAGAGGTTTGAGCTGTCAGAAGGGATAACRTACAAACAGGTATTCCAGTATCAGCTCATGCCTCTGCTGTGAATACATCTTCTTTTAACAAAATGCCGCTGGAGAATCTAACATGTCAAGAATAGAAGTGTTTATGAAAGAAAACAGTTYAAGGAAAACTCCTCTGTATTCCAGTCTTTTTTCTACAGTCCTATATTAAATGCCTAAAATAAATCCTATTGATATCTTCTATTTGTACTGTTCTCCRAGATGAAGACTGGAAATGATGCAAACTGACATTTTGTGTCAAAAAAGAAAAAAAAAGCACAAAATATTTGCTCACGTCTCCTCCAAGAGAATATGTTTCAAAGCTTAAAATGCAATTGCATTCTCCTTCATATTATCTAAAAAACACTGCTGAATAAGAAATTCAGTAATTTTTTTTCAGATTTATAAAGGAGAGTAGATCAACTTAGTCTTAAACTTACTTTAAATCTGGTTAGAMGAGGAGGTTAAGTGTTACTGTCCAAGTACTGGAAAGATGTTTTAATTCTACAAACTTGTTCCAAAGCAGTCTTTTTAATTTTATTTGAGCAACAACTTGTCACTTAATTTCTAGGTTATCCTCAAAGGCATCTGCTACAACGTTTTTTGAAGGATGTTTTGTCTGAAGTAGTGTTTTTTAAAATCTAGCTTCACATTGATTTTTATTTACACCTAGCTATGATGACTGTGTGATCTCATGACTGCTCTCCACCTGTTTTCCTGTTAGCCAAATGAATGCTAATTGTGCTTCAAATGAAGAATTTCAATWCCTGGGTATCAGTGCAGTGCTTCACAGAATGACAGAACCACAGGGAAGTGTCACAATAGAGTAAGTGTGCTGAGAAAAGACAGCAGCTTAGATCTACAGAACTTAGTGGGACCAGTTGCCTCTCTCACCCACAGAATTCAAGTGCTACATCTAGCGCTTTAGGGACTCATGTTAAGTCCCTAAGAGTTTTTGTACGGTGACACAAACACATGCTCTGAAGGGCAGACTTCATGAGGTTTTGTGCTGTGGCACACTCCCTTGGCTTCTAGCTTGGCTAGTTCAATGCCTGCACTGACTTGTCCTAATGGAGGCTCTGCTCTGGRGCTGACCCACCCCGTGCCAGCTAAAAGCACTGGCAGAACTGCTAAAGCACCACATGGGTCTTCACGTAGCTTGGGAGATTCCTTGCAYGAAGTTTTGACTTGAAGAAAGACAGTAACTACTGAGAAACACAACTTATGACTGAAGTTCAAAAACCAACCTCRGGGTGAGATCTGCATTTCTCCAAGGCATCTCCATAGATCTTAYTTGGACTAGAAGAAGAGAATAGCTCTTTAAAAATCACATAGAACAAACCACCTGTAACAGAAACAACAGCAGATGAAATGAAAACTTATCAAACCATATGGAATCAATGAAAAGTGTTTTCTGATAAAGAATGTAATTAAAAAAATAACCTGTAACACCAATTCCAACAAGCACCACAATCAAATAGGTAAAGTCTCTTCCAGCTTCTTTCACTGAAATTAAAAAGAAAACAGCACGTAAGTTGCAACCTTGGATAATAACACTTGTATGCCTTTCTTACATAAATGCTCTTCTGTCAGTCTGTAGCTCAAAAAACATTTTAGCAGAAGAAAAAAATTCAGTAACAGTTTCCATAATGCCTCATTGCTGTAAAAGAGACCATGGAACATCTCTTACATTGTACAGGTCATGTTTATGTATCTGTGTCAAGCCTTATCATTTTCTGTTTGCCAGATGTTTTCAAGATCCAAAGTAGCAATTACTGCTACTTTTTGGGTACATGAGAACTAGATTTTTTAGGAACTAATGAGGCATTTAGCACTGCAGTGTTCACACTATCACCTAAACCCACAATCACTGCAATCCTTACACAAAGAAAAGAAGTAAAAATAAAAAAGTGAAAGCTTAAAAGTTGCACACACTGCAAATAACTGGTTTTATGAATTAGCAATCAACAGAACAATAAAAGGGGGAATATTAGCCCAAAATACATATTTTATTTATTCACAAAATTAACTGCTGTTTGTCTGATTAGTTTTTATCTTTCAATTTTGATCTAAAGTACAAGTGTCAGTATACACTGCAAAATAAGTCATATGAGATTCTCTCAAAATAGTTAAGTACTTGGAAAGAGACTAGTATCTTTTAGTGATAAAGTGTGCATTTCAGTRGAATACAAGTTAAGGAGGAAACGTTAATAACTATTTCTCCTGCAGTCTTCTAACCAGTTGAAGGTGTTTTTCATAAGTAATTTCAAAGTACTAAATTTTCTGAGGCTAATTACRTAGTAATCACTTTTCACTGAAGTGAATGAGACCAACTAGAGTGAAGGCAATCCATAATGAAACTACCATGACATGTAGAGCTTTGACAATTTTGTTGGAGGTGAACTTATATCAACAGCCCTATAGACAGGCTGCACGTGATAGGTTTTCCTTCTGAAAAGGAAAATGAGAGGCTATTACATCTTGTGCCTAATAATTACTTAAATCCACAGGCTGTTTAAAAGAAGTCACATAATTTGTTTCTGAYAGAAATGTAACAGCTGCTCCAAACAATACGATGTGAAAAGAAACTGGCTTGGTGTGCAGATATTTTTTTTTTTCTAGATACTTGATGTTTGGAACTACCAAACTTCAGCTGCGGAAGGAAACGCCTCCAGCCCTTCTGMGCAGCACACAGCATCCTCCCCCTTACCTTTCTGAGCCGCCGACACCAGCGTTTCCTCGTTCAGCGCCCTTTGCACGGACACATCTTTGCTATCGCCRCCAGGTTTTGCAGCTTTCAACCCTCCCGCCTGCGTCCCGATGCTCTGACGGGCGGCCCTGAGCAGCAGCGGGGGCTGGTGCCCCCACCTCAGGCAGGAGCAGGACGCGGACCCGGTGCCAGTCCCGGTGCCGGTCCCCAGGAGCGCCCACCCGCGAGTGGAGAGCAGCCAGCGGCCCAGGCAGCCCCGCCCGAGGGAGGCGGGCAGTGCTCGGGGCAGCATCCCGGGCATGGCTCCTAACGCTCTCACAGGGGCACAGGCGGAGCAGGCGAGCGAACGGAGTTTGTGCCGCTCGCCACCACTCTCCCGGGGAACGCTCAGGGAAGTGCCCGGGCAGCCTCCCGCCCCGAGCGGCCGCTGCCTCAGCTCAGGAGCCCACCTGAACCTTTACCGCCGGCCGCTACCGCTTGCCGCGGCCCCGGCGGAAATGTTTGGGACGGCGGAGCAGCGAGCGGCGGCAGCGGGTCCTGGGAGCGGTAGTTTGAGCGGGCTCCCTCTCCCGCCCGCCGCCGGGAGCGGCTGCCAGCGAGGTCACTACAGCGCCCGCCATGCCCAGCGCCGCCACCGCCACAGCCCGCCCTCCGCAGGCGGGGACACACGGCTCGTTTCGGGGGTGCGGAGGGGGGGCTGCCGGCGGCGCCTGCGGTGCTGGTCACCCTTTTAAAGCTGTGTTTTCATACATGTTTTTTCTTGGTCTTGTACACGTATATGTGTCAAAGCGATGCAGTTGACATTTCCACGGATGAAGGCTAGAGTGATCCGGACAGGCTGAATCGATGGGCCGAGATCGACGGCATGAGGTTCAACAAGGCCAAGTGTCGGGTCCTGCCCACAACAGCCCCAGGCAGCGCTGGGSGCAGAGTGGCAGGAAAGCTGCTGGTGGAAAAATACCTGGAGCTGCTGATCTACAGCGGCCGAACATGATCCAGTGTGTGCCGAGGAGGCCAATGGCAGCCTGGCCTGTATCAAAACGAGTGTTGTGAGCAGGACTAGGGAGGGGATTGTCCCACTGTACTTGGCAGTGTTGAGGCCACACCATGAGCACTGCTTTCAGTTTGATGCCCTCGATTTAAGAAGGACATGGAGCTGCTGGGGTGTGTCCAGAGAAGGCAATGGAGCTGGTGAAGGCTCTAGAGCACAAGTCTGATGAGGAGTGGCTGAGGGAGCTAGGGATGTTTAGCCTGGAGAAAAGGAGGCTCAGGGGGACAAATGCCTGAAAGGGGGCTGTGGCCAGGTGTGAGTCGGCCTGTTCTCCGACAAGAGGAAATGGCCTCAAATTGTACTAGGGAGGTTTAGCTGGGATATTAGGAAGAATTTCTTCACAGAAAAAACGATTAGACATTGGAATGGACTGCGCAGGGAGGTGGTGGAGCCACCGTCTCTGGAGGCGTTTAAGGGAAGACTGGAATTTGCACTTGSTGCCGTGGTCTAATTGATGTGGTGTTTGGTCATAGGCTGTAAAGTAATCTCAGAGRTATTTTCCAGCCTAATTAACTCTGTGATTCTGAGACCCGAGACCACACTGCCCGTGAGCTCCGAGCTCACTGTGGGGCGGGGGAGCCGCCAGCACGCTCAAAGCAGCATCACCACCATTCCCCGCGCCGTCAATGCTTTCCGAGTGCCCCATACGGGCTTGCTCCAGCCCCGCCTTCCCTAAGCCAGCGCTCCCGGGCACCGCCTCCCTCGGGCTGCCGCCGTCCTACCCCGCCCCAGGGTGTACCACGGGAGGTGGCGGCGCTTGTTCCTTCTCTGCCCTCCCCGCCCGCGGTGCGAGGCCGCCGCTGTCCCGTGCTGCAGCGGCCATGGCGACGGGCCGTGGGAGGTAACCGTGGGCGCGCCGAGCGGGGCTCTGCCGGCCCGGGGCTGCCTGCTCGGCCTTCTTCACCTTTTCCGGGGAGGGTGGTTTAGTTGTTTTCCCTCAGCTCCCATTGCTCCTCTGGAGAATTTATTTCACGTGTTGCACAGCTCTGGTTTCTAGCTCTCGACTCTTCCCGCGAGGGCTGTGGCCGTGGTGCTCCCTTCTCCCTGCCCCTGGCCCAATGAACGTCTTGCAGTGGGAAAACGCTGGTGTTGCCAGAGGCAGAGAGGGCTGGGGTTAACACTTTTTTTTTCTGCCTGGGAAGGGGAGCCTAAAATTCGGTGTCCTTCAGCTTGGAGGAAGTGCTATAATGAGTATCCACAAARTTAGTTTAATGGCTACTTTATGTGTTCAGGGTGGTTAGGCCTTTGTGATAAATAGGTGGGTTTCACTGTGGAAAGTGTGATTACCTTAATTCTTACAGTACAGGTTCAGCTTTCCAAATTTTAAAGCATCAGTCTTGGAGGCAAAGTTGAGAAAGCAGATTTTTCTGCTAACTCACTTGTACAACCTTGGGTTTCATAGCAGTTTCATTCCCCSTGCTGTTTTTTGGGGGTTTTTTTTTGCTATTTTTTTTAACCTGCAAATGAACTGGGGTAATATCCACCTTTTAAAAATGAAATTGAAATAGTTAGCTGAGGGGAAAAAAAACCCAAAACTCCAACCAACCCATGCCAAAACATTATTGCCATTTTTCTTATCCCCAGGTACACTTAAAGAGGTGGAGAAGACAGGTTTTTTTTTTCACTAAAGCCTTTGTGTACATTATTCGGAAAGTTACTCGAAAGATAACTGTTTGCTGACCATCAAAAAACCAAGGCATACTGCAAGTAGTATAGGGTGTGAAAGTGAAAACAGTGGTACAAAACTGAGCCCCACAGGTTGAAAGCTAATGAAAAAAACCAATTGAAGTTGTGCATCTTAAGTAAGATCATCTCAGTTGTTCTAGAAGTCACTAAAGAGGAGGTGTAACAGCTGTCATTGACTTTCAGCTTGGGCTTGTCTGCCCAAAATGTGTCAATGCAATATAAAAGCATTTTGTTAATGCTAATTTAAAGTCTTACCCCACACAGTACTTGAAAAGTAATTTATGGATTCGGTTTGCTGTTTGTTTCTTCACACCTTGAGAACATTTTTGTTTTGGAAAGTGCAAAAGTTCAGCAGKTTTTTTTAAATTGAAGCTTACAAAAACAATAGCTATTGCATTAAAGTTTTCAAGGCACCCGTGGGCAAAATGTTTCTTTCCTCAGATATTTCTCCCTGGGGTGAAGAAGGGGGGGGTTGATGGTTAAAATGAGCAAGAAGGACTGAATACAGGCTGTGCAGGTTATGCTTGTCCAAGGTAGTGTGTTTTAAAATCCAGAATCCAGCTTCTTACCTGAATTATTTCTGTGCTTGGAGTTTGTGAAATTGTGTCCCTATAGAGTATGCTCAAACTCTCTGCTTTCAGCATGGATTCAGGGCAGAATAACCTGGGATGTGTTAGCCTGGAACATACAAAAGTGATAGCTCTGCTGCTGTTGAACACAACTTGTGTCTCTAAATCCCTTTAACAGCAGTTTGTTAGTACCTCATCATCTAAATGTTCTTGATAATGATACATGAGTAAAACCCTTGTTTGACCTCCAGGTTGCATTTATTAAAAGACTACTTTTTTGTAGTTGTTAATTTAGTTGGTCTACCAGTGGTTAGCACCCAAGCTGAAATGTGTGTCTTTTTGTTAAGCTTATAACAATTCTCAGTAAAATTGACTTGGATATTTTTGTTTTATTTTGTTGACAATGTAGACCAGAGCTGTTAATGTCTTTCGATTCTTTTTCTTTAAGCATAAATCAGTCTTAAATCAAGAATTTATTAAATGTATATGGACCCATATACTTCAAAATTAGCTATTTCCCCCCCATATGGATTGGTTGCCTAGAAACCCAGAGCTGGTTTGACCAGGTGTTGGAAATGTGCTGGCAAAACATCAGTAATGCAGTGAATGGGGAGCTCTGCCTGCTCAGTGGCATCAGTGGGTATGAAGAGTAAGGATTTGCTTTAAGATTGAAACTCTGTCCCCTGTATTTCTCTGTGGATTAATGATAGGATTTGTTTGCAATTACAGCTTACGAAATCCTTTCTATCAGAAAACTTGGAAAATGTGTGAGTSGTTGGATTGTAAGAATTTGTGTTAGAAATATGCAAAGTTCCTTTGTTTTCTATCCAAAATGTGATGTGGAAATGTTGGTAAATCAGGTTCTTTCACCATGGTGTGCGAGAGACCAATCCAGGCAGAGTTGAGGTATTTGATATTTTTACAGTTCTGCACAGAAGGGGGTGCTGAGTGACAAACCTACCACACCAACTATCAAAATTTTTACTGTTTTGTACGTTTTGGCATAGGAAGGAATTAGTTTTCATTGGCCATAAGTTATAAATTCTCTTGTTAATTAATTTTCTATCTTCTGTTGGTTAATGATTCTCTTGCYTCTCATGCTAATTAATTTGCATGCTCAGTCTTTCTCTTTTTTGAATCAGCGAGTTTCTTGCRTCGGTGATGTCAATCTCACATTTYTGGAAGCTGGAKCTGATTTCAGCACAATTGCTGAGTTGACTTTAGTAGTTTCTTCCTTATCTTGGGAGTTGTTTGAGGTATCCCTCTGGCCTGTAACTTCTGCATTCTTTGTGTCCACTGTGGCCATCCTTCTTCCCAAGCTTTGCTAACCTCTCCCTAGGTCTGAAATCTTTGAAGCATGTCAGGCCCTAAACCTTAACAAAGCAATTCTACCRTCCAGTAATTTGTCTGTCTAACACCTGGATGTCTCTTAGAGCTTGTTAGCTGCTCTCTGTTTCATGAATTAAATTTCCTTTCTTGCTKTCTATGCTTGAAAGGATACAAATTCTTTTTGAGCCTCAGCAGTTTCTGAGGAAGTTTCAAGGTATTGTTTTTATCTGGTATCTCTTAGTAGCTTAGCAAAGTTGGGTGGCTCAAAAATGTATCTGGAGTAATGTTGTGAAACAGAAGAATAATCATTGAGTTTGACTTGCTGCAGGGGCCTCAGTGGAGCTTGGTTGTAGTGGCCACAGTGGTGCAGCTGTCCAAGGGTAATAAAACTCTACCGGATTCAAACTGATTTGGGGGAGCAACASTATTATTGCCTTTGCCTGCTCTAAGAGATCAATCACAGGGTTGACAGCTGTGAGTTTAAATCTGAATCTTCCTCGTGCCAGGTATTTTAACTTGGGTGTAATTGTTCAAATCTTAATGGTTGCCATATAGTGTATTCCCTGCATCCTGCCTTGGTTGAAGTGTTGTGTCTAGGTGTGCACAGTATGTGTATTTCTTCATTTTGTAAATATGTGATTCTTAATAGCTTTTCCTTCTTACAAGTAGGTTAAGGACCTTTGCTGCCAGGCCTGGGGAATGTTCTGAAACTGTAAATGCTGGAATTAAAAGTCTGTATTTGACACCTACCAGAAAACCGAAACTAAACGTGTGCTTTGAGAGGTGAGTATGTCTTTGTGTTAGGAGTAAGAGTGGAAGGCCCTCTGTAAGCTGTCTTTTGATTGCTTGCAGTAATTATATTCATGTGTTGGAGATTTCTATGTCAAATATTCTGATTTGAAAAGATTTGCTTTCCTGGCCTACTTGGGGATCTTGTTTTCACCTTGTAATGTTTTCTGGTGTGGTTCTCTTTTGTGTTCTTTTCTAAGTTCATATGGAATATGTAGGTTTTCCAAGCCATGTGAAGCCTTCAGCAACTCCTTCGGAAGTCATGGGCAGTGTTGTTCCTTGCGAATAAAAATTGTTATTTTATTACTTCAATAAAAGCCAGATTGGAATTAAGCTTCATCTGTTTCTCTTGGTTATTGGTTGTCATCAAGTGTATCTTAGTGTATGGAGAGGCTGAGAATGGTGGATTGGGATAAGGGGGGAGGAATTAGTGGCTGCTGCATATTTACTGCAAGGTAAATGTTTGTCTTCCTGTTTGACAGTGAAAGGGCACTTTCAATATAATTGTGAATTGTTTTCCTTTTGAAAATCAGTTACATTTTTACAAAAAAAAATTCTAAGARTATGTTACCTGAAAAAGTACTTAGTTTTCCTTGTTTTATACATTTGATAGCTTCCTGTGTARTGATTTCTCTGGTTTGCATTGGATGGCCAGTTCAGTACCTCTGTGCTGTCTGACTGGTGTAATGGTGAGACAAAAAAGAAAAAAAAAATCAGCTTCCTCCAAAGGAGAAATAATATGGCTGGAAAAACTGCTATTGAAAATTCTGGATTAAGTACATTATTTTAGCTAATTTGCAGCCTTTTAAGGTATCACTTCTAAATTGTCTCTGGAATGAGTGCACTAACTGCTTTGGACTTACAGTTTATGAGTTATTTCACATAACAGTGCAAGTTTTGGCATGTTGCTTCTGTGTCAATGCAACTAAGATTGCGAGTTTAATACAAACATTGGGGTATTGGCATTATTGTGCTACCCTTTAAACCTCTCTGCTTCTGAAATAGTGTCATAAATCAACAAGTGTTGCGAATAACCCMGTAGTAAAAGGATGAGAGGCACAGCTGGGGTGTTGACTTTCACAGCACCTTTTATTTTCAGCAGTGATTTTGATGTGACCATACTCAATGCTCAAGAAAATTAAGAGTATAAAATGTATTTTAAACTCTGCATCTATCAGCTACTGCTCAAATTGTATGAGGTTCCTGTCTGCTAATGCAAAAATCACTTTGGCTCAATTCCAGGGTATGTTCTGCTTGTCATGCTTAGACTGGCACCTGCATTTCAGGCAGCCTTCCAGATGCAGAGACATTGGCATTTTCAAGATATCACTTGGCTCTTACTTTGAAGTTCACATCTTTCTGTTGACATAAATGAAAACTGCACAAGGCCCCTGAGCACATACAGTTTGAAGATTGTGATGAGGTGGAGAATGATCTTGCTGTTAGACTAGGACATTTTTGTCCTGGCGCATTCTGAGACTGGACACCGCAGTCAAAAGGGAGAGTGAATATATCTGAAGTTTTGCAAATGCTGGTGATTATGGAATAAATGTTAAAATCATGGTAAGAGCAGTAAGAAACTGAAGCTAAATGAGATAGTTTCATGTCAAACATAGTTAAAGTTAACAAACTTTATAATAAAAATGCAAATTCATAACTTTTCATGTAATTGTGCTGTGCCACTTGAATAAGTTGTGATGAATTATTTTAGGCAAATGCCACATACCAGAGAGTGAAATTAGAGCCCAAACTCCACTGTGTAACTCTTCAGGTGATTTTTGATTCATCTGTTTACAACTTACTGGTTTCCACCTCTTCTGTTTTTGTCTGGTTTGAAATTAAATTCTCTGCCATTGTAATTTCTGCAGTTTTCAGGCAAGTCTAATACTATTCTTCTCTTCTTTTCTAGCATGCCATCAGAAACGCTGTTGAAGATATTTTCCTATTTGGATGCTGTGTCCCTCTTGTCTCTTGGTTGTGTGAATAAGCGCTTCTATGACCTGGCCAATGACAAGTAAGGAAGAGGGAAAGTCTCAGTTGTGCCACAGTTTTGTTTACCWGAATTATGAGTCTTTCCAATTCAGTTTCTCTGATGCCAGAGCACTGATGCTTACACCTGTGGGCAGTTACTCTGCTGAAATTGCCCTGCATAGCCCACAGTAGGTGTTGCATGGAATTCTAGCTATGCAGGGCCTGTTGCTTATTGGGAGTTATGAGGCAAAAACTAAATCCAGTTCCTTGAAATGTTGTTGTTATCACCTTTTTTTGTTTTAAAATTTGCATGTATTTGTTTGTATTCACATGGACCTGAAGAAACTTTTCAGTTCAGGTGATCCTTAATGGTGTGTCACCAGTAGCTTTATGGAATTGTCATAGCTTTCACAATTTTGAAGTCCTACATACTCAATTCTTTCATCAGTTTTTTGCAGAGGGGTTGATTGTCAAACGATCCACTAGTGGTTTTTATCTGTTGCTCYGTTTGTGAGGATTTGGTGATTTCTACATGAGAACAAAAAGGAGAAAGATAAATACCAACACATTTTTCAATAAGGATTGCTTATACAGAGTTCATAAATTGCTCCAACCAATATCATGACAATTTTGTGAAAGAGTAAAGAGGAGAGACTTGGGTTGGTACGTGATGACTAGGATCTGGTAATCCTTTTTTCAGGAGGATTCTACTGCATTAGTGTTGTTTGAATGAGAAAATGTCTTCCTCTATAGGAAGTTGCTGTACCTGGTATGAATCTATTTCTCCCTGATTTACTAAAACTTGTATGGTGAATTAGTTGGTTTGCYTTGGCATTAATACCTTTAGAACTGATGAATTTAAAGGGAAGATCTGTAATGCAGATTTAGGTTTTGAGGGTAGATAAAAATTGCATAGTTGACACAAATTACCAATCTTGGTATGAGTTTTCCACTTCAGGGTGGTAAGGCAGGATAAAATCACTGTGGCTGTCCAGAGGAAGATGATTCATCTGTCTCCTCTCGA
Organism: Mixornis gularis; assembly: GCA_003546035.1. NCBI lineage: Eukaryota > Metazoa > Chordata > Aves > Passeriformes > Timaliidae > Mixornis > Mixornis gularis. The sequence goes on from QVAJ01000203.1 coordinate 509,264, forward strand.
CAATGTCTGTTTCCATTTTTCTAATCTCAACAGAGATTAGGGTGTGTGCACAAATGGGACTTGGGAAAGAGTTACTTTCCCTTATCTAGGAGCCTGACTGGTTCAGTGGGACCAGGTAATTTCTTCCTGATGGATTTTCATGGACCTTTTCAAGACCCTGAATCTTGCAGTGAATGAACAGAAGTTTTAATTGAAGTCCCYGCATATTTCGGTGACAAATCTGACCTTAGTTTTTAGACTGTGTGTCTTTTTTAGGATATTTCTGCTGTCCTGGAYGTACAGGGTGGTGTCCTTTATGCAACAGGGCCATCAGTCTTTCGTTGTGGTATGTCTGTGCTACCTAATGCAGTGATTTGCCTTTGGGCTGTTCATATAGTGTGTGCACTTGACTTGGCACTGATGTCTCCAGTATAACGGTTGAAGACAAGGAAATGTTTATGACCCCCCCCCTTTCTGCACCCTCCTTGTCCCAGCATGGGATATTCCAGCCTTCCTGCCATGCAGTGTGGGAAGTTCACAGGTGTGGTCTGCCTGCAAAAGCCTGAGGATTCTGGTGACCAGCAGAGCTTGTGTGAGAGGAAGTGAGAGCACAGGGGAAAGTCTTTGGTGCTGTGGTCAAGTGGTGACTGATGATGATGTGTCTGATTCCAGCATCTGAATTAGCAATAAAAGGTTTGTTTGGCTTGTTGTAGTAATGTGCAGTAAGRGCCTTGAGATGAGTATTAACAATTTGAGGCAAGAAGGGCATGCCTGTATTCTGCTGTGAAAGAGGCAAGCTTGTGCTCCCCTGTTCGATGCCTATTTGATTCATCTGCCCTGAATTCTTCAGAAGTTGAGGATGGAGGGGAAGTGATACCTTCCTAAATGCTTGTGATTCCAAGTCCTCCTTCCTCTTCTTCTCTGTCTACCTGCCCTAGCTGAATTTTTGAGCTTCTTGAACTATTTTCTGTGCTTGCGTGACACTGTTTTGGGAAAGGCAGATGCAGTATGTTACTGAGAGTGAGGATGAGGATGGTAGGTATTTGTCATTAGTCTTATCTTCAGTCAACTGAATTACCTGAGTCTGCAACTTCAAAATGGAGGAAATGCCTACTACTAAACYCTGTCTTTTCAGCATCATACAGTAAGATGCAGAGTATCTCTCTCCATCAGAGGATGTCTTTTTTGGGAAGGGGTTTCTAGTTAACAGGAGTGTTTTATAGGAGGTTATTTTACTGGACTTTTTAGGCTGATGAAGACCAATTGGATGATACACAGCTCAAATTCCCCTAGTGATGTTATACTAAGGACATCTCTCCTTTTTTTTCATCACTGGACAATTCTAAACTGCTTTGGAGTTAAAAAATAATTTTTCCCCTCCATCAGAAAYATATCTGGTAACTTGGCTGCCTTTTGTGGTCTTAAAATAGAAGTRTCTTAAAACTTTGTTTCAGTTATGGGATTGTTCTTTATGTTACCYTTCCCACCCTGCTTTTGGTGAAAGGAAGGTTGAAAACTCATGTTGACTGTGAACCCACCTTTACCAGTCACGGTAACTTATTGGTCTGTGTGTTGCAGACACTTTCGTTTTAAAAAATGGCAGTGGGGAATTCTGTATTTATCTGCTGAGCAGCAGGCTGGAAGGTTTTTGCAAAATTCCTGGGTATGTTTGCATCAATAACCAGAGCCTGGCTCTCAGCATGTGGGGAGTTATTCTCAGCAGCTAATGAATTGAGAAGGGTTTTGWTGGGTAGGAGGCAGTGTGGGATGGATCTAGTCCTTGGATGCTTTAAGGAGAGGGGAAGGTGCCATACAGTACACGCTAGTGTAAGTTTGCCTGAGGATAAGTGAGAACTGGTAAAGGTAAACTTGCTGATAAATGGTAGAAAATGTCTCTTAAGGATTTGTTGCCCTTGCTATTAATTGTCTTCAGTGCAGTTATGTACACTGTGTGTCTAGTGTTTCAAAATTAGAAAACTTATTGGCAACCTKTATTCACAGATGATTGTTTGAATTSTTGTAGGTTCCTGTACTCARTGTTCTGTGAATTGTCCTAGAGATACTGGAGGCTGAAATGTGACCTCATCGTTTTCCTGGCAAGAAAGAGATGAACCTATCATTGCAGTTACATATTTCTTTGACTTCAGAAAGTCATCTTCTCTGGGCTTTTCCAAAGAGAGTGCAGAAGGGATTGAAATTACATTGGTACCACCAAACAAAGGTGATTCTAATTGTCCTCCTTCACCTTTCAGCTGAATCTGAGAAACTTGAAGTGTACRGATGATCTTTGTTGAATAGGAGGTATTAAACCACTTTTTCTACTAGATGATTTTCTATGAGGAGGGCGTATCATTGTTTTGTGGTGGAATTTTCAAAATTTTCTGCTTAACATTTATCAGTTTTCACTTACTTTGCTATGWCTATGCTGTCACAGAGCTTCATCCAGGATTGCCATATTTTTGGGAAGACAGACAAGATTTTTTTTTTGCTAACACTATGCTCAGTGGTAGATGTGCATATAAAAATGAAGTGACTATTCTTGAAATTTATTCCTTTTTATTCTATTTTTATTTTCAGTGGAATTTGGCTGAAACTCTATTCCAGTTCTTTGCACCCGAAATGGAAAATGAAGTCTAAACAAACAGAAGCTGTTTCTTTGGGCTGTGCTGCTCTACATGATAAAAAGCCTGGGTACTGGAAGAAAGAATACATCTTCAAACAAACGTGTGCCTTCAAAACCAGAGTAATGCGGCTCGTTAAATTTCTAGATCCTTATACAGGTCTTCCATGTAAAAACAAAGAAGCTATGAAGTAAGCAATGCCTGTCACAAAGATTTACTTCAGAACAATGTACAAATATTAGTGGCTTGGGGGAGTATAGAATTAGAGCTATAAAATGTATATCATAATGAGATGATATGATGATAATCGATAAATGACTGAAACTGAGGAACATAAGTGGCAGTTAGTAGAAATTTAAAAATTCTGTTGAAAGCATAGTTTAAGTTTTATCACTTTGGGAATTCATTTTTAAACACCCCTCTCCTCTCTCAATTCCTAAATTACAGAGTCTCTGGCTTGAGTTGGATAATTGTTCTAAAGGACAAAAATGGAAAAGAACATGTAGTAGAGAAGCCAAAACTATCATTTAAGGACACATCTGTTACCATACTTTGGTATGGTACAGACTGGCCGTGCTTAGACATCCTRTCAACCCTGAAATTGTTTGGAGTTACACCATTGCTCCCTGACCAAAGCAGACCTCCCAACAAGAATGGGTGAGTTTTAATATAGGATTTTTGAGGATTTTTTGGGTGTAACTGGTTGATAACGTGTCTGTAGGACCTATCTGACATTTATTTGACTYAATAAGTGAACCCTTCATTAGAAAGCCTCCCTGGAGTAGTTCTTTCTATGTTCTTCTCTTTGGTAGAGCTTTTTAGGGAAGAAATAATAGAAATAGTATAATCCAGCTAGCTATGACATTAATTCATAGGTTAATTGGTATGTGATATGCAGACTGATAGGTCCTGACTTGGAAAGCTGAATCTAAGCCCTAGAGCATGAAAGAAAAATGTAAATCTAGAAGACTTTATTGTGAGAAATTTAGCTTGGAAGAGTTAATCAGTATTTATGTGGCTGCAGTCAGGTACTCTATGTTAAAATTTATTTTCTGTCTGGTAGGTGTGTATATGAACTTAGGGAACTTGATGTTTAACTGTGTGTGCAATCTTCATTACAGGCATATAAAGTCACACAGTCCACAGCATGTCCCTTGTTTTTTAATTTAAATGTGGTTTTTGTCATTATATTCTAAAAATATATTTAAATGAAAAGTGTCTATTTGTCAAGGTATTGTCAAGGAATTTTGCATGCATCTGGGCCTATGTGTATAGTAGGTACAGTGTCAGCTACCTGCCTCTTACACAAAGCTCCTAGCCATAGAGCTCTGAAAAGAGAGAATTGTTCACCTACAAAACACCTGGTTCCTCAACCAGAAGCAAAGTATTTACTCAAAAAAGAAATAAATCAAGAGAAGCCTTTTGTATAAAGTTAACTGAACAAGTCTTGCAGTCAAATTATGTGGGAAATGTAGTTGTTTTACCAAAATGATGATTTATATGTAGAAAATAAAAAAAAAAAGCTTGCAGGCAGTTGATGTATTTATTTCACAGAGTTACAAGTTTTTAGAAATTGTGACTGTAGATGAAGGCAGTGGTTTCACCAATCTCAGTATGTCATTGTTTAGACTATAAGGCAGTAGTGCAGGGAACAGGCCTGATTGACTTAAAGATGGAAAGGGTTGATGTTGATTRGGAAGAAATTTTTGACTGTGAGGGTGGTGCGACACTGGGATGGGTTGTCTGGGGAGGTTGTGGATGCCCCATCCCAGGCAGCGTTCAGTGTGTGGTTGAAGGTGATACTACAGTGATATCTAAGAAAATCTAAGAACTGTTTTGAATATGATAAGAGTCTGAGTCTGAAAAGTATTTTAGAAAGGCTTCTTTCTTCATTCTGGATAGGTAATGCAAACTCTACTTTCTGCTCTTTTTTTTAATGCATCATTAGTTAATAAGAATATCCATGGACTTATATTTAAGGTTGTTTTGGAGCTAAATGGCTTTAATTATAGGTAAAATACAGAAAAARATTCTAAAAAAGGAAAGCTTTCTGTAACACGTACTTTTGACTTATTATATGTACACTTTGATCCTTTCCTTTGAATTTTGTTTCTCAGTGGTAAATGTTCAGTGATTCCATCTAGTATCAATAGAGTGTCAAAAACAAATTGTAAAGTAATTCTGTATTTTGAAAAATTGGGCAAGCACGTAAGTTCTTTTTTTAAGAGTGTTTTAGAAGATCATACAGTGTTTTTTCTTTCTTTTCTTGTTAGGGGTTGAGATCCTGCTAGTACACTGCAGTTGTTCAAATGTATAGTTTATGACTCTGCATGCCAAATGCTTTCAAAACCATTTTCATCATGTGCTGCTGGTCAGACTTTAGAGTTAAAAATTAAATTAAGCTGAACTTTTACATGAATAAGGAGACATAGCCTTTTTGCTGCATTCTCTATGTTCTTTTCAAAGGCCTCGTCGATTTTCCTTGATTGCTGAATACCATCTTGCCAACCTGACTGAAAGTAGTGTAGCAGTTGGTGCTGATGAGCTTGTCCAGCTCTTCAGTCTGAGTCCAGGACTGTTAGTAGGAATTTGGAAGGTAAGATAACATTTTGTTTCTGTATTTTATTATGATTTGAATGAAATTTTTTTTTTTGGCTTGTAATTTGGGTTTAGGGAGGGTTTTTTTTTGAATCTTCCTTTTTTTTCCCCGCTTTGGATTTTGAAAGATCTTGTCTAAACTAGTAACCACAAAACACATGTAGGGACAGTAAGTGGAAGATTTATTGTATCCTAAAATGGTGTTGCAGGAGTATATATATTTAAAAAAAAATCCACTTCTAATTAAAATATCAGTTATGTGTCATTCCATATTAGATAACTGTGTTCAATTTTATTTATTTTGCAGTCTTCACATGCCCAAGTTTGATATCCTAGAGTAATTTTAAATAGAATGGTTTGAGAAGAGCAGTRCTTCTTCCTCTGATTCATGCCATTACCTGTCCACATCACTCAAAGTGATGAGTTCCCACATAGCAACTTAACTTTAATCTGCATCACCAGGTAGCTGTATCCTGCTCCAGCAGTAGGAATGCTGTAGATGGTGCCCTTTTGGGGGTATTAAATTCTTGGTATTAAGAGTCTAAGTTAAGCAGTTAGCCTCTGTAGGGTAGGTGTAGATATGAATGTCTTCAGAGGGCATCTTTACCGAACGTCTGAAGTAGACTTCAGGAGGAATTTGCATCTTTGCATGGAATGCACTGGGACCTCTGTGTCTGCCTGTGGCTGTGTRGGACTGGGTGCTGTGGAGGCCTATCTCAGGCATTCTGCTCTTGATCTGAAGTGAGAGGTGGTAGCCCTTTTTTCCTCCCCTCAGCCATGCTATTGACGTAGACTTAGGTTATTTGGCACTGGCAAGGAACTTTCCTGAGGGAGGCTGTGAGCAGTTCCTCAAAGTTGTGTCTGATTTCTGGCTGCAAACGTACTGCCTCAAGTGTACACAATCACCAGAGGCAATGTGTAAAACTGCAGAAGGACTATTTCTTTCACTCTTACTTAAGGGTAAGAGTGAAAGTCCATTTCCTAGAAAACTTGAGACTGCCTGGCTGGCATAAACCTGTTACAGGTTGTTTCATTCTGTGAAGAGCTCTGCTAAATCAACAGCCATTTCTCTCATATCTTCAGAAGTTTTGTAGTTTGGTGTCCCTGTGYTGTTGACTCTCTGGTCTTGCTTATGCATTGGCCCCATCCATGCTTGGAAAGAGAACTTTCAGAACCTGGAAATGGTTCAATCATAACCAGGTTTCACATTGTTGTTAAGGATCGAGTGCCTCACTCTAGTATATTTTCCCTGCTTCCTTTTCTGAACAGTAGTTCTTATTCTCTGTGTAGGCAGAGTAATATGAGGTAGTTAAGTGTCAGTGGGTGTAGTAATTGTAAATGCCACACATCTTGTTTTTTGCACATATCTGCATAGCAGAAATCAAGGGCAGGTTATGTGGGCTTCCTGGTATTTGGATAGAGAAAGACTGAGAAATTGTGTGATTGATAGATCTCCCTAGTTAAATCTTTTATAGCTGCAATTTTGCACTATGAAAGTACAGGAGTAGTTAAAAAGCCAAAATTTGGAATAGAGGATGTCATTTTCTGGTAACCCAGAGAGATGAAAACAGTAGTTGCCCACATTTCAGGAGAGTAGTAGAATTCTGGCAGTGAATAATTTTCCTATTGACTTATGTGTTTGTAAATGCAGGATTTAAAAAAATGCATTTAAAGAAAAAAAATCTGATATCCTAGCATTCTGCATTCTTGAAGTAAATACATACCTCTGTCTCTAGTTTTCACATTGATGTTTTCTTTGACTGTATAGGCATCTATAGAAGGTTACATTTTTAATGTTTTCCTAGGACTAAATAATCTGGTGAAGACATGATTTTTAACTTCAAATTCACAATTTCTGTTGAATAATTCTGTATTCCTCACTGATGTTAGCCCTTTTTGGAAATAGTTCCTTACATATGAAAATAAACTTGATGCTTCAGTAGTTGGGAGTAAGTTCTGTTGGATTCTGTTTAGGTATCTTTTTAAAAGTGGTCAGTAGAAGTTGGGGACAATTCTTGCATTGCTCTCATAATTTTTGCCCAGGCATAGGTAGTTTCCCTCTCTTTTCCCCATAATACAGAAATGCTGTAATCTTTTATATATATTCTGTACTCTTGTGAAAAGACAGTAAAGATTTTAGGAGTCCAAGTGTTAAAGCAAGCCATTACTAACATTATTACAGTAATTGACAGTAATAAGCAGCAGCATTTATCTATGAATTTTAATGCTCAGAAAGACCTTGTGAAAAAAAGAATTTCTAGATGAAAATACATGTACTTTAATTAACTTTTCAGGAGAAAAATGAAATTGCTTTTGTTATGGCGAATCTTCATTATAATCAACTTCTTGAGAGAAGCATTTTGGGTTCTGCTACTGTGTAAGTTTGGTTTTCCTTTGTGGCTAGTRAAGATAACCTTTTGAATAAAGCTTTGAGATTTACAATTAAAATTGCCTGCTGGTAAGATGTTTATATTTAGGCAGTAATTAACTATTCTTGTTTAATATAAACAACAGTTACAGTAACTAAAAACAAAAATGTAGAAGCATTTTCGTACTAAAATATTGCCATTGTTATGCTATTGAGGAGATAATTGAGTTTAAAAAGTGTGCTAGTACTGGCTGTATTGAGCAAGTTAGAAATACGCTGCCCATACTTTCTCCCTTTTCACAAGCAGTCTTTTTATTTCCTCTTCCTATCTGAAACAGAGATAGAAAAGAGAGAGACATTTCAGGAAGTAGAGAAGTAATCTTTGGCTGGGTAAGAGGGGAGAAAAATTCTGGCGAACTGGTGCAGTGCCTGCATTTRTCTTTTAGTCCTATTGGGAAAGTAGCTGGGTTTCCTATGAAATGTTTGTATATGTGTATATTGCAGGGTATAATGTAATACYTGTTTATACGTTGTAAACTGTTCAAAAATACAATTTTCTTTTAGCTTTTGAAGAGTATTTGGGGAATTTATTTGCCACTCAGCTTTCCAGATACTACCAGTAGTCTTAAATGCCCACTAGAACTTAATGTGGCTCTTCTTACACAGAATGTAGGATTTAACACCATGTCCCTTAGTACCAACTTGGATCCTGTATAGAAGTTGCTCAGTTGCCTCTGGCATGTGGTCTCTTCAGGTCATCTGTGTGCAGTAGTTATTTAGTTAGGCACAGACAAAATAATTTCAATATTTGCTGTTTCAGAGAAGTCTCTAGAGCTAGTAGGTTTTTAGATTTGTAGTTAAACTGATGCTTTTTTCTTTGTTGAAGACAGGTCCAGTTTAACAGATGTACCTTTTAAAGTTGACTGCCATATTTTCTGCCCTTGGCTAGGCTGAACAGCTAATCAGCAGTATTAGACACTTCATTAGATTAAAAGAAGCATGATGAACTAGAGATGTTTGATTTCAAAACTGTCTTAAGATGACAGTCTCAGTGTAGGGCTATATGTTACATCTCTATGAAGCCATCTCCCCCCCTTGCTAAATTCTATTATTTTTCCTTTTTTTGAAGTCAATATACTCCTCCACCTAATAAACCTTTACTGGATGATATTGACTCAGAATATGGACTGCATGACTACAGCCTGCATCTTGACATTCATGGCAGAAGCTGCATGTACTTGTGTGGATCGTTCAAGTGCCTCTTCTGCAGAAAAGGTAAGGTTGACAGAACAATAATGTTTGTTTTAGAAATGATCCCTGCTGTTACCTCTTTCCTTCTTGTATCCAGTTTCTCTGTTTTAAGGGGTGAAACTGAATTGGGATTTCAAGAGTAAGCTGTCTGTTAGTTGTGTGGTTTCTTTATATCTGCATGGTGCTTTGTGTGGCATCCTAAGGCTGCTCTGTAAGAAGTCTGCCCATTGTTACATTGTTACAGTGTCAGGCCTGGGACTGAATTCTTCAGATTGTCAGGGTCTTTTCTTTTAGTTCTGTGCTGCATGAATAATGCAGTGGCATAGCTCTTGGTTCAASTTGATGTTTCTTTCACTTGTATTTTATAAAGGAGAGACAGTTTGTCCTCATACATTTTGGAAACTTGTTTCTGTAGAATTCTCCTCGAATATACTTTGGGTGCACAGACAGATTGAATATGTAGATAAGTTTATGAAAGCTACTGTGAACTTTAAGATTTATAGTTTTTATTTCAGTGAGCCTGTTCTGGCATCTGTTCCTTGTGTAGTAAACAATTTCAGTCATTGTTTTTAACTGTTGCTTCATTCTGTTTTCAGCACTTCTTTCCATGAGACGTGATTGACCATCCCTGTCGTTCTCAGCCCAAATTCATAATTGTACTGAGGTTTTGAAAAATACATGGGTGATCTCTCTTTTGACATAACTTCAGCATAACTTCCTACAGCTACATAGCTGTATTTCTGTAAGCAGAGACAGAWTAAAATTAAACACTGTCATTAATTTAATTTAGAATTAATTAATTACTTAATTACTTAAATTAATTACTGCTCCCTAGTAATTTTTTTTATACCGGCACTCCGGAGCAGTGTGGGTTTCATAACTTACTGTTTTTCGGTCAGTAGAGGGCACTGTTGTCGGACGTGAGCGCTTTTACAGGGCTACAGAATTTCCCTGTAATTTGGTTTTTCTCATTTGTATTTGGTGATTCCAAGAACTGTCATTTAGACGGCAGCTTTGTGCAGTGTGGAGTTTAGTAGTCCTTGAACCTGAAATATATAAGTTTTCAGATGCCAGAAAAGCTCAAAGCTTGAATTAAAGGAATAATTCTAAGGCTAAAACTTCAGTGAAAGGCTATGCATATAGCAAGAAATCTTACCTGAAGTGTTGTGYAGTACAAGAATCCTCTTTATAGTCTCAAAAAAAAAATCTTCTCAATATTGACAAGAGGGTTGGGTTTTTGGGATTGTGTTGGTTTTTCTGGTTTAGCTGAATATCACATTTTTGTTTTCGAAAATGAAAACGTTATGTTCCTAGCAATACAGTTGCACAAGAAAAAGTATTGTGTGGCACACTTCTTTCTTGATATCACTTTCTTGCTGCTTAGAAGCTACTTTCACAAAAGATTAAGCTGATAAGCTGATCTTTGTGCAAATTTTAGCAAATGTCCATGAGCTACGGTTGTGATGCCATCTCACTTTGCAAGTTACAGAATCTGTTTTATGCTCACAAGTGTTTGCTGAATTGCTTTGGTTTTGTGACCTTCAACAGTGTGACAGCCACCAGATTCTGGTCTCACAAGACATCAGACAGCTGAAGCCATGGTTGTGCAGACAATAAGCTCATTTGTCAACTAGTCTCTTCCATGTGTTTGCACAATAATTCCTCTTGGAAAATGCTTGACTTCCTCCTAAAATGGTGTAGYGAGGCAGCCTATGGCTGTCTGCTGTCACGTTTTTCATTGTAATTTGTTGTTCATTTTTCTCATTCTGGTGAACATGGTGTTGCTGAATGTGGTGGCTAGGTTTGTCCAAATTGGTTGTTTGATGGTTTGTGTTTTGTTTTTAGGCTCTGTTCTAATAATACTCTTTGTCCCATCCTCTGGGAGGACTCTGAAGCATGGAAATCTGCAACATACTGAGAAGTTTGCTATTTCTTAAAATTCTCTACCCAGTCCAGTTTTATTTTAAATTATAGATGTGACATGCCCATGGCTGTTGCTACAGCTTGAGGCACARATCAGTTGTCAGCTATTATACTGTTCTTTTACTTATTTATTGGTTTTCATTAGGAMGCTCTGGGCATTCCTAGGTTACCAGAAAATGACCATTTACAGAATTATTTTGCAGAATAACAGATTTATTTGTTCACTATTAGTTTTTGTCTGCTTTTTGTTAGTGTCTATTAGTATTGGACTTCATTTTGCTACTGTGTTTTCAGTTCTTTTTGTAGAATTCTTAATATTAAATCAAAAAAGTTATGTCACTTCATTGAACCAAGCAGATGGAGTGTATGTGACTTCAGATTTTTTTTCTGTTATTAATACTTACATTACAGTAATTAGCTGTTCTTCTACTGTTTTGGTTGGGGTTTAGCATTTTGTTTTATGCTCCCTGTCCTGTAAACAGAATTGGTAATGGTCTCATTGACAGATGCTGTAGGGTGAATATGCTAAATACTTTGTAACTGAATTAAAAATATTTAGAAAACTTTCCTTGTTTTCAGGAAGGTATGTCAGGCTTTTCTCCCAGAAGACTCCCAGAAGCTTGCATAAACCAAGGACTAGAGATATTATAAGGGGACAATGGAACAAAGTCTGGATCAGGCTGAAGAAAGCCCTGTCCAATTTGCTTCCTCTGTTTCTCTTCATGTTTAACATAGCTTGTTCTGCCCTTTAATCTCATTTTCTCATCTGACTGGGGTGAGGAAGGGAAGATTTCAGTACTTAGCCTTCAGTTTCTTGCTTGTTTCTAGGCAGACTTTTCCTTCCTCCAAAACATGAGGACTGCAATGGAACTCTTATATTAAAAAAAAACGTATATAAAGACTGGATGAAACAACCCATGAAAAATTAGCCTTCAGATTACTGATCTGTTGCCTATTTCCCCTCTGGCCAAAGTTAAGAAGTAACTGCAACACACCTTAGCCAGCTGATCTATCTAGCAGTGGTGTATTAATGCCATGCAATAGCAGTGATGTCCTGGGCTTCATTAGTTTATTAGCAGAATGCTTTTTTCAATCCATTTTTACTCCATTCAAACTTCATTTGATTTGAATGAGTAAGAGAAATAGCCATTTACATTCAGATTGGAATTGTGGATAACYAAATAGTCCTTTTAGAAAAGAAATGCTTATTGACTGATGTTTTCAAGTCTCTTGTTCAAAAGCTCAACTTTAAATGTGGACTTTCAATGGTTAGTCAGTAAACTATTTAAGTAAGATATTTTTACTGTGAATGCAATTTTGTCGTTGAATTTTATTTACTGAGGTTTTGGAACTGAACCGCTTGGACAAGTATCAACTTGAAGGCCTTCTTCTACTTTGAGCTSGGTCCTGGAAATGAATTCTGCTTACATTTTCCTCACTGATTTCTTCTGCACTTCACTGCAAGGACAGTGGGTATCATGGTCTGGATGATTGCATTTTCCTTCAACTATACAAAGTATTTCCGATGAAATATTTCCTGGGCGTGGTCATGCTGGTTTCATTGTATTCACACTCCTATTCCAGACAGTGTCTGTATTGAAAAACTTGCAGCTGCTGTTCTCTGTGCTGGGCTGCTTCCTCCCCAGGGTAGGTATTCTCTGGACTCCCCACTGGTGAGTGATGCCTTTCCAGCATTAGTTTGTGGCTTGGCTCTGCATTACCAATTTGGAGAAGTTTTTTGCCTCTGTGTTAAAGTGTGGGCTTTCTTTCTCCATCCCTGCCTCTAATGATCTGCTTCAAGCAGCCCCCAAGCAGAGGTTTTGCTGCCTCTGCATGCTGGATGCAGCCACTTAACTCACAGCCAGCCTTTCTGTTCTGAAGATGTTGCTTCTTCAGTCTGTAGCCTCATGCTGCTACTTGGGCTTGATTGAAGGAGAATCACAGGCAAAACACTTCTTTTTTCACTCTGACACTTGTATCTTAAACTTCTGCAAACCCCTTCGCTTGTTACCTTACCATCCAAGGACCTGCTACTGGATCCTGACAAGCATTATATTTCTGGGAATTCCTTCTCTCTCTTCCCATTTGTCTCCTCCAAGGGCTAGATTCTCTCTTTTTGCACTGAGGTCTCTAGTGCTTTTGTTTTGCTCTTTTGAGAGAGTCTCTCTTGTTCAAGGAAACTTGTCKAAGTGATGTCCTACAAAGAAATCTGCTTGTGTCACGTGATGCTTTTATTTTCACTTTTCTTTGTAGTCAGATTGTGTTCACTATAAATTAGACTGTTGGAGTCCCTAGTTAACTTTCCTTCTCTGATAGGAAAGGAAAAAAAAAATACCAATTAAAAAAAAAAGTCAATCTCTTTTGAGAGGAGAGGAAGAGATACCAAAGAGATATGGTTATATGTAATAATAATAAGAAACAAAAAATCACAAATCATAGTAATTATGCCAAAAAGAAAAAACCCAGGGGCTTTGGAAAGCTGTTTAAAAATTTTTAAAATCTATAATTTTAAAAACGTGTCAATTTAAGTGATGCAATATCCTTTCTAAGGAGGAATTGTTATCTTTTGTATTGGGTTGAGTTTCCAGTTAGAGCTGAGAGATTTAAATAACTTGGAAAAAAAAAAGGTTGGGGGAAGTATCTCATAATTTTATTTTGWGTGTTAGTGTTGAGTTTGACTTCTRGGGAATGGTCAGTGATGGAGACATGAAATTGAAATGTTGAATATGAAATTTACTMCTTGCATCCTTGTGTAAGTTCTTCAGGTGGCGTTCCTATTTTTATACTAAAAAATACAAAATAATTTTTAGCTGCTGTTTCTGCTGTGGATCACAGAATCAAAGCTCCAAACTGCAACTTAATTTCTCTATAATGTGCTTGATATTTAGCTGTTGGTTTATGGCAGGGTTTCTTATTGGTGAGTGGGAAGAAAAAGACATGAAAAGAAGATAAGAGAACATTTACAGTGTGCTTGGGCTGAATTTGATTTATACTGCTATARTATTGTATATTGTTTATATTTTCAGGTGACATTGAAAATGGCTACCTGAGGCTCAGAGTTATAAACTTGAAGGATAATAGGAAGCACTTTCCTATTACTGGAACACTTGGCATATGCTGGGAAACAGATGTGTTTAAAGGCGATGTAAAGGTCAGAAATATTTTTTTGTTTCTGGAAATGCTTACCTCAGAATAGAATTATGTTTCTGCATTTTAAATATGCTAATTTWAAAACAATTTTTTGATTTGTAGAAAGTGTCTGTTACTAGACAAAGACCTGTGCTCCAATATTCCAAAACATAAGTGAATTTTGAGGAAAAACGTTTTTTGCTTTCTCTCATAGTGTCTGGATTGCATGGTAGACTCATTATGTGTGTGTTATCACTCCAGTGCTTTCCACTCAGCAAAGATGCTGTGGCTGAMCAGCCCTGCTTGGAAATGCTGGACAAAAAAAAATATACTACAGATGTACTTTTTGTGAGGGCTTTTTTTGGTTTAGTGTGAGGGTGGGTTTTTTTTCTGTTCTGTGGTTTTTTTGTTTGTTTTGGTTTGATTGGGGTTTTTTTTGTGAGCAATAAGCCTTGAACCTCTGGGGAAATACTCTGCAGTTCTGTGCTGTCTATGCAGTGAAAATTAGGAACTGCTGGGGCAAGTTAAAATGCCAGTGGACACAGGCAGAAACTACAGACCACATCCACACAGTCAGCACCTAGCTCCAGTCAGGTACATCAGTCAGCTGGATTAACTCTTTGTTTTTAAAGGAGTGCTCACACATTCTATTGGATAAAATTCCTAAAAGAGTCACTTCAAACAAAGTTTCAGAGTATTTCTGTACCTTTTGCAATAGTGGTGAAGGCAGGTATTTTTAAATGTACTTTGTCAGCATGAATGTTTCAGAAGTTGTGAAAATTCTGATGAATGTAATTTAAGCACTACTGAAAAATCATCTAGTTTAACGCTTGATTTCAGTTTTGGCACTTCTTTTGAAAATACCCTCAAAATTAATAAAACTGTTGTTCTGCCAATCATATATAAATGTGGAATGAAGTATTGCTGCTTGGTAAGATGAGACTTGTAGTGACAAAATAAGGGACAATGTTTTTAAACTGAAAGAGAGTAGATTTAAATTGAACATTGGGAAAAAAAAGCAAAAAAATTCTTTCTCCCATGATGAGCATGGTGAGGCAGGGGAGTTGAAATTAGATGACTTATAAAAGTCCCTTCTAACCAAATCATTCTATGATTCTATAACCAGCTGCTTGGCAGGATTTTTTTTTTTTTCCATGAAAATAGTTCTGAGTAGTATGTAAGAATTTAGGAAGTTATCTGTCAGAGGAAACAGAGAGCTCCKACTGTAGTCTTTAGTTTTTCAGTTTTAGTCTCCCTCCTTTGTGCTTACAGCGTAAATTATATTGAGTATTTGTTTCTAGGACAAAATAAAGAATACAATATTTTTTTTAAATGCCTCATTTTGGGGTGGCAGATGGAACATGTCTGCATATAGCTGTGGGTTGAATTCATTGTGGTCTTTACTATAAGTCTCTAAAATTCTTAAAATGTGTGAGGGCCAAATAACATCAGCCACAGAAGTATGACATTCCACTGCTTTGAATTTATTTGAATTTTGTTTAATACTCTTAAGGAAAAACAAAAAAACCCAAAAGCTTTCTTGGCACTTCTGGGGTTTTTAGTAAAAATTAATTGCTGAAGTACACATAGTTGGAAATTGTCATGGCTTAGGAATGATATTCTCCAATTTAATGTTCCCACTGTAACCACTCCAAATCACTCTCTACTGGCTTTCTTTCCTCTCCCCTGTGCTGGGCTGGAGAGGAGAACTGRAGGCACAAAACGTAAAGATCAAGGTTGAGATATGAGCAGTTTACTGGAAACAGCAGTGAGATAAGAAAATGGAGAGTAGCAGCAACAAAATTAATAACAAGAACGTACAAGAGAGGCGAGTGATTCACATGCAAACACATGTGAAGGAGGAGCGCAACCTAACCATACCACAATAGCCTGCCCAAGAAGAAAACCTTTTCCTTGCTTCTGGAAGTGAGGTGAGGTGGTATAGAACAACCTCCCTGTGTTGGCTGTGCTCCCTCCTGGCTACTGCAAAAATTAACCTCATCCTGACCAGAACCAGGAAACAAACGCATGGAAACCCCACCAACCAACACCATCCCACTTTACTTTTCATAATTGGCCTTGTATATGCAAGTTGTCAGACCAGAAAATTGTGATTCTTTCTTGTTTCCAGTGATTCTGTAGCTCATATAAGTTTATGACACCATCATTAGGTTTGGTTTGAATTTTGTATTTTCAGCGTAGTCTACAGTAAAAGGCTTAGGGAAACTGTGTGTATCATATTGCCTCATATTTGTGCCATCTGCCCTTGTGTTGTTTGATTGAAGTAAAGTAATAGTGAAAGCAATGTTAGAGCAACAGAAGCACAACTATGTAGTACAGAGAAATAAAGCATTCCAAATGAATTTTTTTGGCAAGGAGTATGTGGCATTGGTTTGTTTATGTTTTTGGACCACAGATACAGGATAATTAAGATAATTTGATTCATTTAGTGATTCAGAACTCAAGAGAATAAGGAACAGCTGATACTAACAATGACACACAACTCCTGTGCTTCTAAGGGATATGCGAAGATATCGGTTTGCAAAGACCAAAGAATTGGCATTAACATTTTCAAATTATCTAGTTATGTAATCTTGTAAAGAAATATTTTCAAGAATTTGTAAGAGGAGGAGGAATTACATCAGGATTATTATTATTATTATTATTATCTTTTTGGCAACTGAAGCTGTGAGCCTTTTAGAAAGTACTGTATACAGCTGGCTTGGAAGGGTAATTTTGTGTGCACTGCCTTGAGTGGTCCCTGAGTATCTTTGCAAACATTGATACATTTACATAAGTTTAGCAGCTGACATTAAACTTAGTTTGGTTTCTTGTATGGAAGGGATTATCATTATTTGAATGGTAAAGTAACTAATAATTGAGAAAAACAGATGTTAAGGGCTTAAAAATGTTCAAGAAATAATGTCTGATTTGGTTTGGCAGTGGTACATTCTGTTCTGCAGCATTTCATGTCTGTAGGTTGCAATTTTGATTTCTGTAGGAAACCTCTTAAGTATTTGTTGCAATAGGTCAGTGAACCACTATCAATTTTATTTCGAGGTTTTAGCCTTTGTACAAAACTCTCTGAACCCTTTATATTACTTCTAACATCAGGGACAGATCTACTTACTGGGCCATGGGGAAATAATCTCTTCTGCTTGTGTTTGTAGGACTGCTTTGTGATGGATCTGACTCTCTTGGATGAAACTAGAAAGCCCTTCTGGTGTTTTAGTGCTCCAGTCCACATGGAATTGTCTACCAAGTCATCCGGCCTTTATGACTACATGGGTCATATTTATACTGCAGACTATGTAGATTCAGAGGGTAAAGTCTGTGTTGAGTTTGTATGGTTGGAAGAAACCAAGGAATATATTATAGTCAGTTTAGTGCTTTATGTAAGCACCAAAAAGGTAAATAGCTGGTATGGAACAAACTACTGACTTAATTAGGTCACTAATTTCCTTGCTTTATAAACCAAACCAAACAACCAACCCTCCCACAACAAAAAAACCCAACAAACTGTTGATGTTTAAGATTGACACCAACGAGCAAGACAAGACTGTTCCTGCAAGTTTTCCAGTAACAAGTGCAATTGCCTAAATTTTTTTAATAGGCAGTTGAGGGATCAAAGAAGTATATTGATTTCAGTGAGAGGCTTTCTTCTCTGTTGAACATTAGTCTGTTTCTCACTGGCTATATTGAAATTATTTTTAGGAAGATTTTTCTTTATAGACAGTTGTTACTATGGTTAAGGAATTGCTTCTTTTGAGAGCCATACTGTGAAGATGCCTTCCCTTACATAAGGTGCACTGGTTTTGAGAACATTGACTTTAATGCTTAGTAATAAAACAGCATGTGTGCTGTTTGGTCCAGGTTTGTTGGAGTGTTATTGGTAAACGACAAGTTTTGTTAAATGCTTTTTCCAGAAAAACTTCACTTAAATATGTTTTAGTAAAAGATTGAAAGGGTAGATGGGAAGTCAGATTTGAAAAATATGTCAGTCAAGGCATTTGTTAAGAAAGTCATGTGTAAAACCCATTTATGACATTTCTTTAAATTCCTGTTTGTTCTGTTTTCCCATGTTCTAACCTTGTCTGATTTGAGCCTAGATACTTGCCTCTCATATTGGCCTATAAGTGTCCCAATTATCAGCCAACCTCAGCTGATGTCTGTTCTTACTGAATTTATGTAACATCCAGTTGTTTTGGAAACAATGTATATCTGATAGTTTATCTAACAGTATGAATACAATTAAAAATTGAATATATGTGTCTGGTCTTTCCAGCTCCTTGGAGTAATGTTAGGATCAAATTTTCAACTTCTTGTATTAAAAAAAAATTWAAAAATTACGTGATATTGAGAGTCCAGCATTATTACCTATCAAGGGCAATTATATTGTTGGCTGCTCTGACTTCATTATGATAGTGATTTCCTTAAAAATAAATTCTTTCTTTATTTTTTTACATACATAATTGGTTTGTGCAAACAGTGTTAATATGTAAGCACTTGTCTTCCGTGCTACAGAGGTAGATAGATATTACAGCCAGAGAGTTGTTTCTTAATTTAACTTTCAAAGGCAATAAACTGAGGCTAATACAGTTCTAGTTCACCTTGTTAACCTTACCCAAAGAGGCAGTGGAAATGTTTCTGCCTTTGGTCGTTAGCCAGAATAACAGGAATGATCAGTTGCGTTTTGTCTTCTTTCTTACTGACTGCTGATGGGGACAGGGATCCCTTGAAGTGATGTAAAGGTTTTCACGTATGGGCTGGGTGTGATGAATGCCAAAACGACAGACACTGAAAGTGATCTGTGCAGATAAATGGCCAGTCTAGATTTTTGGGTTTCCCCAAATTTAGTCTTTGAGATACCAGCTGTAGCAAGGAAATGGTAGCTCAGTCCTAAAGTTTTCTTAGGCATTGGACTTACTGCTAAGATTGTAAACAAAAATGTAGAATTATTCTGGCTACATTGTTCCTTTGAAATGTGCAAGTGTGTTCTCTTCCCTGCTGTGAAGCTATCAAAGCCAATGGGCACCCAGCAGCCATCAAATGGTGAAAGGTCTGTCACTGTTCATTCTAGCTGAATTCTTATTGTATTTCCAATGTTTTTGGGTTTAGAGTTTTTTTAATAAAAGTAAAGTACTTCCTTTAATAAGCAATTTCAATTTCTAAAGTATTTGATTGTTTTATAGAAAATTCTGGCATCACTGTTGGAAGTGAAAAAAGAGAATATGTTGTCCCTACCCCTGATAGGCTAATCTAGTAGCCTGAAAGTTTACTAACTGAATTGATTAGGATGAGAGTACGTCTTTAGCAGCTCTGTCAACCTAAAAGGTGATACAAGGTAGAGCGGTTTCCTCAGGTTATTGCTGGCTTACTTCTGCTCTTCATAAACGAGTGTACTCAGCAAACCCAAGCAAACTGTTCCAAGATCTTAAAAAATGGACCCAACTGTTGCAGAGCTGTTCTGTATCTTCACTGGCTTTAATTGTGTTCTTTCTGAAGTTATGAAGGATGTGTCCTGAAACAGGCCTCAGATGGACCTGAACTTGATTCCGTATTTATGCCACTCCTTTGATTTCAGTTGCTTTTAACTTGCACAAATTCAGTAGCTACCCCCTATATGATCAAACCTGGTAAGTTACATATGCCTTAACTCAAGCTTCTATTTCTTCAACTTACATCTTCCTTTCTTTAGATAAGTAAGGATATACACTGAACCTCCACAAAGGAMAGGGTTTACATTAGGTAAACTGCAGTGGCCCATTTCATGAAAGAAAGCACCTGTTCCAAAAACTGATGCTTTGATAAAATCATCATTTAGTCTTCTAAGTTCCCTTTATATACCTGGTGCAAAAGGTGGTAGAGTGAGCTGCACTTTACAGTAAAATATTCTTGTTGTATAAAAGACAATTATTAGAACAAACAGGAAAGATGGAAGCACCAGTTGAAATCTGATCATGTCACAACTGGTCGTGACAATAAGCCTTACAGCACATTTTTCCTTTAATGCCTCAGGATTTCTTGCAGCTGCTTTTAATAGTTTTGTGTTATGTACTGAGGACAGTATTTGTTGTAGTTTTATCCTTTATACAAGTAGTAAGACAATTTCTGTGAGAGGAAGTATAAACACTTGTAGTTAAAGATTTTACTTCAGTTTGTACACTTCAGGTACCAACTCATCCAATTAAAAATAGAGCAGCCCCTACCAACGTCTAAATGTGTATGTTTAMGTACTCTGCAACAGACAGAACTGTGATATTTTTAGAGGGTGATTTGCATGGTAGGCAAGCATAAAAACAGTACTTATTTTTATTTTAGTGTAAATATAATAGTGCTCATTTAACATAATGAGTTTAAATTGCATTGAAAAGGAATCAGTGTGAAAAAATGTTTTAGTGAAACGGCTTCCATGAGATTATTGTAACAGTAGAGGAGTTGTCATTAAATAGAGCTACATCTAAATGTTAATCCTGCCATTTATCCTTGTTTTGCCAGACATCTGCTGTGTACCTAAAAGCTTCTGTATTATTTTTTAAAAATATATATATATTTAGGAGGTATTTCTAAAGGGAAAATGTCTTCAATCCTCAATTCATTAATAGTTGACATTATATTTTAATAATAATGTGATCTTCCATTGATACAAGCTGGAGCTGTTGGTTCATATCATCTGAACAATTGTCTTTAATTTTAACAGTGCTGCTCTGGAATCAGAGTGCTCTTTACTGCAGTTGGCTTCCTACAGTGGGAAGCTAATAGCTGCTGTATATTCTGAAGTCGTTGTAGMATAGGCAAGTAATTGCAGTATTTTTCTTTCAAGTGGCCTTTCAGTTGCTTTGTTTTTTCTTCCCTTCTTTTTGCAATTGCTCTGAAGTTGTATTTCAGTTCCAGTGTGCTCTTTGGTACCTGTGATTTAATATGGAAAGCAGTTGTATGGTGGATAGTCTCATTGACTTTGCTTTTCCCTGCCTGGCCTCTCTCCCTGTTTAGCAAGTATGTTTTGATTTGCACTCATCCACTCCGTGTTTAGGTATGGTCTTGATTGTGTTGAAACTGCTCTCATTTTCATATACTTGCTTTTTGAGACAAGGACTGTCTTCCTTTTTTTTTTTCTTTCCTTTTTTCTTTTGTTTTCCCCCCCCAGGTACGTGACTACCTGATAACTAGGGATTGAGTGCTTAACAGAAATACAGGAACAGGATACCATCAGATGAAATGGTTTAATTCTGTTTCACATAAAGAATCTAGGCAAGTGATCAAGTTTTATATGTTAGGTATATCTGAATGATTTACTGCCTGGCAACAGTTATGTAGTAGCCTACCTTGTATTTACCAGACTATTAAATGCATTCAAACAATTAGAAGGAGATTTAGGTAAAAGCATTTTAAAATGCTCTTCTACCTTTGTTGCATATTACTGTAGCTCAGCTAATCTGCTGCATCTAATGAAGTTACTGAAGATAACTGAATCTGAGCTCAAACGTAATTGCATTAGAAACTGTACAGAAAAAGTAGTGTTTCAAGAAGTTAAAATGAGAACAAGTGATGGGTTTTAATCTCTGTTTGTGTGTAGTGAGTTGGAAGGATGTTAATATGAAAAGTTAAATCCTGTCTCTTGCATCCATCATAATAAATCAGAGGGGGAAATGGTGGCAACAAGGTTAACTAGGGACTTGAGTGTGGTGAGGAATTTATCATTCTGATTGTCAAAGCACTGCTTATTCTGTTCTTTCTCAGACTCTTAAATGGCTTCAAATTTTTTCTCAGGCTGTTCCTCTAAGAATGTTAGTGAAAAAGGAGTAACAATACTTTGTGGTAATGCCACTTCAGTTGTGGAAGGGTTTATAATGAAGTTTAAAACTGTAAGGCTTTTTAATGTATTGAAAAAAACTAAAATGGGAGTTATTTTTCTGGGTTTAAGTTGAAGAGAGATGAACCTATTGAAGGGAAATGTGCTTCTGAGTCAGACACTGATCATCTGTTGATAGGTAGAATTACTTTTGTTCTGCATATAAGCCACTTAGAATATGTGTTTACAATTATTTCTGTCCTGAATCAGTCACAAAGTTAAATTCAGCTGTCTTGATTAAACATTACCCAAAAAATGCAAGGTAGAGAAAAATGTGTAATAGCCCTGCTATGCCCTGTTTATTCACTGAATTGCTATAAAGCAGTTTAATCTGCAGGGGTGTGAAAGTATTTAACCATCGAACAAAAGATGCCACCACCAAACCCTTCAAGCTAATGCAAATGCTTAGCATATCAGAGCTCAGAATCATCAATATCTCCTCTGTACCAAAGAAACAATATACTTAGAAATAGGGCAGAAAACCCCCTCTTGATTATTGTAATAAGTTAGCTGAGACTTCATTTTCTTCATGCGGGAAAAGCCAATTCTTTATTCACATCACTTATTTTATACAGTTTTTGCAGACCTTGTGTGCAACACCTGTTGGCTGGTAGYTTTCTTACTACATTTTTTGGTCAGAAGGTGATTTGTGTGTACATGCTAAGATTCAGGTTGTTTAMATTTTTCCTTTATGGGTTCTCATGGAACAGATCTTATTGTTTACACAGATGCACTTATTTTTCAACCCAAGAATAGGTTGTTGTGTTAAGGAAGCTTTCATACCAAGATTGTTTTTGCATGGGAACTTGCAAATTGCTTAACTACACTTAGAAGAGAAGACAGGCTAGCTATTAATTTAATAGAGCAGGCCTGATTTTATGAGGCCTTTCTTTTATAATTCTTCTACCTGTCACAACACTTGATGTTTAGAAGAATCCGAAAATAAAGATTATAGATGGAAAAAGATGGAAAAAAAAAAGAACCAAACAAAACCCTTAACCCTTAGAAAGTATACTGAAAACATGGAGTGTTAGTTATTCTTATTTGTGATTATCAGTGCTTCTTTTTTAATTGTTTTCTCATTTGTTTTTAATACCTTGATTTACAGCTTCACCTTTTCTGATAGAAATGTGCAAAGACAGGTAAACCTGTGTACCTGGTGAAAATGTTTAACAAAAACCTTGAAAGAATAGTAAAGTACTCTCTAACTAAATAATTTTATTCTGGRTTTGCTACCTGGATGAGATGGTAAATAAAACAATGTTTTTGAGAAAAAAAMCCCTCATCATAGCAACTGTACCACATGTCCACCATGTTTTGTTCTAATGACACATGTATATAAGGATCTTAAAATTTCAGTTTTAATTCTACTGTAGAGTAATTAATGGAATACTTGTGTGTGAGGAAAGGCAGAACTTTGTAAGACTAGTGTTCTGCCATTCTGAAGAGACATTTAATGAGCAAGTAATGGTGTAATACAATTACTTAGTAATTTTTTAATTTCAAGTTTTGCTTTCACATATTTTAGGACACMTGGTAAAGACTGAATTGGAAATAACACTGTCTTTAAGAAGTAGTAGAAGTAATTGATRGCGTGCTCTTTTTTAGAAACGCATCATTTCATGTTTACAACTTAAGTACTCAAAGCATGTGCAGAAGGCAGTTATTTTAGCCTTCAATTTTTWCTATTTTTTGCAACTGTGTAGGAATTTGTGGAGCACACAGATTCTTGCCCCTATTCCTCRGTATTTCTGAGGCATCATAACTGAAGTCCCAATCAGGAGGATTGGGACTCCAGTTTCATGCAGCTGGAGACCTCTGTCTGTGGATTGGTTTAGGGTATTCTTTTGGATTGAAGTGGTATTTAACCTATTTGTTGTTAAACAGTATATGAACAAGTTTGCATTGTTTTATGCAGCTCTGTTCTATTAAGAGCCAACCTGCAGTGAATTCCTTCTAAAAAACTTGGATTCAGAATGTATCCATTACTGATAAGTACATTGCCTCATTCTCATTAGCCAGCAAGCAGATCTGGAAAAAAACTGTCGCAAAGTTTATCACTTTCGACAGACAGAAGCTTTTTTCTGGCATCTCCCTATAATCACTGTTTGCAAGTACAGCATAATTGCTAATGTACATGGGGCCTTCCATTTTAGCTACTCGGTGCASTTATATGTGGAATTTAAATTTACTGTCACAGAGCTCTCCTTTATTTCTTCTGTTATGCCTTGGTCCCTCATTTTGCACCTGCAGTAATTTTGTGCAAATTGTGTACTGTAATATTACAGTGCAAAGAGGAAAATGTCTGCAAATTTTGAAATCCAAAGAGAGTCCCATCTGCAAGTCAGACTGCACATCCATATTTGTGTTACATGGGACATTTATTCCAGGTTGTATTAAAACTGGAGTCTTGGTTGGAGCTTTAGCTCAGCTCTTTATGTTTATTCCTACTAATTCAGCAGTAAGGATTTCCAGTGTAGATGTCCTTTACAATGGCCTATCTYTGTGAGAGCTCAAATAAATTGTCTTGCCGTGAAACTGGACAGAATTACATCCAGTAAGAAGAAGCAGCTTTAAATTTTTGKTTTGTGTTGATAGTTTTGTCTTGACTGTTGAAAATTCTATTTAAGCAAATGGTTTGTTTCCAACTAATACTTGGATAGTCAAATAAAAAGTCTTGATTCTCGCTTTTTTTTGGGACAGAATCTCTGTAGAAACTTACCACCTCAAATTTATGACTTAATCTGCTGAARGAATTGTATACCATCCAAATGTTGTAGCAGCTACTACAGCTTGCTTTGAGATTCCTCTTCAAAAAAGTAATTTATTCTGTTTTTAAAAGAAGAATAACAGAAGTTGATATGCCYGTAAGGAATAATTATAAAATATTTTTGCCAAGCTCTTGTTAGGTTTATATTCTCATAGTGTAGACATTCTTACCTAGGTAGAGCATATGTGTGTATCTGTTTGTGAAAACTGATGAACAGGTAATTGTAACTTTTTCTATCCGTAAATAATTTGCTGCCTCCTTTAAATCTTCAGTTTGAATCTTTTTCCAAGGACCAAGTTTTTGAAAGTTGTTTATTTTTCAAAACCCCAATGTGATTTTAAGCCACAAGATGTCTATGTCTCCTGCCTACTCCCGACATTTTCTCTCTCTTTCTCTCTCTTTTTTGTTTTGTTTTGTTTGTTTTGGTTTTTTGGTTGTCTTTTTTGGGGAGTTTTTGGGTTTTTTTTGTTCTTTCTCTGGAGGCATATGTCGCATCACTGTAGCAAATAATTCTTAGTTTATTCCCTTAATGATTTTTTCTTCTAGTCCTGTGGAAGCACCAAGCATTAGACATTCCTGCCATGTCTATGTAGAGCAATCTAATCCTTTCATTCCCTTTTTCTTGTTTCAGTGTGATGTGGAACATACACTAGTGTGCACACAAAGCCTTGCTCATAGAGAATGGTCCATGACAGTTCACCCTATTTCTGTCACAGGCAGCAGCTGGCACCTGTACGAGGTCACCTGCAGGCTAAGCATTCATTTTTTCTACTGTTAGGGTGCTTTGTAAGACACCTAAATAGCTGGTCTAAGATAAGATGGTCTGGCTATCTTTGTAGTCTCTTTCTATTGAATGACTTTGTCTTGCAGATGCTTGCCTGCTACTTTCATTTCCTGCTATTTCCCATAAAGATGGTATGAGAATGCAAAGAYCTTCTTTATCACTAAGGGGTTGTAGTGTAGGCAAAACCTAATAACTTTTAGGCATGTTACCAATCTTTGCCATGCTGAGACTTACTTCATCTGAAGAGCTCAAGTTACAAAGTTCTGCTCTCGGAGGAAAAGAAATGCTTCCCCCCCTTGGTTTCGTTCAGGTATCTCTTTCCCATGAAGGTGGCARATGACTCTAGTAACAGGGAACTTCGCTATGGTTCATGGAAACAGGTGAGATACATCTAAGGTCTTTGAGCCTTAGACATGAACTTTCTTGGATCAAGGTAGAGAAAAGAGCTTGTCATGGGACAAGTCCCAAAAGAGTGATGGAGTTCAGGTAGAAGCAGAAAGTAATTTTTAATAGCCCATGGAACGCATTRGTCTGTTGTAATCCTTATGGAGAGGTGAATTTCTTTTATTTCCAGCATATCTCTCAGAATGCCAAGTTTGCCCAGAAGCAGTTTACTGAGCAGTAATTTGCTGGATTTTTTTGACAAGCCTTTCTGTGATTTGTGTTACTAACGAACCATCTCCTTTGCTGTTGGCCACTCAGGGATTCAGGGAATGTGGTGTAGGACTGGTACAACAAATGTAGCCAACATATGCTGCTCTTTGTAGCTTGGAAACTGCAGCAGGAATATGCAAGATACAGGTCACTGTATGTAACAACATGGATAAGGGCTGCAGCTGAAGGTGGAAAAAAGTTCTGTACTTCAATCCCTACCTCTTTTCTCTTATTTTGTTCTACTACTTTTGCTTTACCTGTTTCTTCCCACACTTACATCAGATTCTGCCTTTGTCTTATCGTCCTGGTGGATRGAGGGGATCATAGAGGGATTAGTTTATCTGCTGAAATATTTGGCAGCTGCTGGGAGCTGCCTTATCATTTTAGCCTCATCAGTGTCAGGCAAATTGTCTTGCCATATAGTAACTACCATAAATCTTTTTTGATCTCTTCCCACAAGCATGGAACTGTCTTAAGCAGTTGTGGGGGCAATTCCTGATGTCCTTGATGAAAACAACAGTAGCTACCCAGTGGATTACAGCAACTGAGAGACAGAAGATTGCAGTGTAATATAAACTTACAAAACAGTGAAGTTTATACAGGGTATGTCACTTGGGTAGCATCTTCTTACTACTGGCAGAATTGGACAGGTTATAGAATAGATTTCAACCATTTGTAAGGAACATGTGAACTGAAACATTAATATGTAGCTGCAATCTGGCAACAGTTTATAGTGAACTTTCTAGTCACCTGTTCTCTAAAGAACAAAAATCATAAACCTTCACTTTTCCCCTGAAACTTCCACTAATGCTCATTTTCACATTACACTCCATAACTTTGAGAGGCAGYGAGAGAAGTCACACAGGCATGTGAGATTTATCTCATCTAGCAGAACCAGGGAGGGAGGGAAATAGGGAAGGGACAAAAGATGGGGTGCTTTTGTGAAGAAGTTCAATTTAACTTCTGTGGCACCTTCCTGATTGTCAGGTACACAAAATTTGAGGTACACAAAATTTGAGGTGCACAGAAGCAATAATATCCCCCCCTTCCCCAAGCCCCTCACACTCAGGGGTGCCTGGGTTTGCTTTGCCCAAAGGGTGGCTGACGGTATCCAGTAGGAAAATCACTGTCACAAGAGGAATGTCGAGGGCACTCAGTCTCAGGAAGTGTCCTTGTCTGGCATCCCAGGAAGAGGGCTTCCTCTCAGAGACCCACTGCTCYCAGGAAAACCTCACTCTGGGTGAGTTTCTGGCAGGGTGTATATAACCTGGTCAGACTGGGGCTTGTGGTCGTGCATGGTAACAGTCAAGAAACTTCTCCAAGCCTCAGTGCGTCTGTGTGTGTGTTCCTGCCACTAAAGAATGTTAGAATGAAAAGGAATTTAATGAAGGCACATAAGTGAGTTTAATGAGTTAGCTTAAAAGGAATTTTGTAATTGACCCTGAAATTGGTTAATTTTATTCATTGRATTTAGAAAACTCCTGTTGATATTATAGGTGATGCTTTTCCTAGTTTGCATTTTAAGTGAATGTAAGGCTGTGGAAAGTCCTTCCTTTAGGCAGAGATACTCTAAGTGGGTCAAGAATGGTGTGGGGTGCATCAGCAACTTCACCCTGGGACTGTCACCTTCAGACACAGGCAAGTAGCTCCCCAGTGATGTCCTTTCAGCTTTACTTCTTCTAGAGATAGTAAGGATGATGCAGCAAGTTAGGTCATCCAGAAATTTCACCCCACAGTAGTAGAAACCTGCAGCTTCATTACTTTCACCTTTCTTCAGTTAACTGTGGGAAGAGATAGGTTTTGACATGCAAGCAGTTCATGCCTGTGTTGCCTGCTTTTCAGTTACGTGGCCAATCTTATTCTGCTGCCTTGAAATTTTATAAGTATTTTATATATATTTTAGCATATTTTATCTGATAGTGAAAGAAATCTATGTTTAATTTCTTTGACTAAATTTTAACCAGTGACTTGAAAAGTGTTTTCTACAAAATCTCTTTGAGTATCTATGCATACATCTTGTTTAGATTTTTGTGAATGAATTATCCATCTACTTTTCCTCAGGTCCTGGGTTTTTTTTCAGTGACAGTATTGACAGAAGTATATTTGTGGGAAAGGGTTTGATCCCAGCAGGGCTTAAATGATAAGCGTAGTTAAACATGTGAGCATACATTTGAAATTTCTGAAGTTCAGTCAATACATAATTTACTTTCTGTGTTCACATTTCCCTCACTGACTTTTTGAGAAGGTGTATCCTTGTGTTCATTGGAAAACTTCTTTTATCTTTGTAGCATTACATAGGAAGGACTAATCTTGTCTCAAGGCATCTGCAGTCATGTAATGTAAGGAATGGTAAAATGCATCTCCTTGTAATGGTTACCTTCTCAGATTATTATGAGGAGAGTAATTTTGTAGGGTCTCTCTGAAAAGCACTTTTTTCCCTGAGAAGTGAAGTTTAATGATTGGAAATTGATGCTGAGAAGAATTCTAAAAGTRTCTGAACTGCTGCTCCAATTTTGCTGGGTTAGCTGGGGAAAGTGAAGTGTTCATTTCCTTTTCCATTTTCCTTTTTCCAGTCAATGTATCCTGAAACTGCAGCAGTAAACCCAGGGGAGGTCAGGCAAATGTCCTTTCCAGATATCTGCTCTCTCCATGTGGTTACGTAACTGCTCTCCCCATAGGGTTGCACTGATGAACAGTCTTTAGTTTGTAGGTCAGGATTATTTAGTGATACGTGCTTGGTTATCACCACCCTAGAGTYACTCATTGAAGAGCCAGTTACTAAGTGTGCAGTTCTAGTTCATTGTTGACCCTGGGGAATCTGCATTTTTGTCTTGAATAATGTTTTCACAGATTTCACTGAATATTCTGAGTTGGAAGGGACTCACAAGGGTCATCAAGTCCAACTCTTAAGTGCATGGCCTGTATAGGGATTGAATGGGGATTGAACCTGTGACCTTGGTGTTACTTAGCACCATGCTCTAAACAACTTTTTCTATAGCAATCCATCTATCCTCTAGCAGTTCCTATCTATTCCAGGCTCCTTATTTTCATTATACCTGAGTCAATCCCAGTGTTTCTATATCCTGCTGCATTAATTTTTATGGGATATATAGAGAAACTTTCTTTGGGTGGAAGAGTTGGGGTGGTTCCACTGTAAAATGTTCAGGAGAGGTCAGAGTTGGACTTTGCTTCTAAGGATTGCATAGAAAGTGGTTTGTATTTCACTTCCTATTGTTTCATTATTATGGTTTCTCAACTAATTTGAAGCAAGAGATTGCTTTGAAATGTTTCTTTTGCCAGCAGATCTTCATCAGTGAACCAACAATTTGTATAAATTTTAAAACTCTTCATTGTCCCTGTTCTGGAAATGACTTAGACATTTGTCTTTGATATCATAACATTTTTTTTGTCTAGTTCACCCTTAGAACTGCTCAGTTTTCTGTACCACATGAAGCTGGATAGATTCAGAAAGTGTTCTTCTTCACTTAAAAACCAAAAAAAGGCAAAGTTTTGGGGGAGTAATCCCAAGTATTATTTTTATTATGAGGTTTGGGAAATCTCATAGTTTATATTAAGCTTTTGGCAGTGCAACCTTTTGTCAAAGTGGTTTCTTAGTGTAGATTTGTAGAACTGTGTGCAGGCTCAAGGAAAAGTATAATTATGGCAACACAGGGCTAATGTGTTTGTATAGGACTGTGTTGATACAATTCGGGAACTGGAAGCAAAATGTTAGCTTGTGTGTTCTTCTAACTTCTCTGCACAGCACACAATGAAATGTTAAATAATTTGATTAAAAAAAAAAAGCAGCCCCAAGGCTGAAAAATTGTAAGCATTCTGAGTTATTAGAAAGTCCTCCTCCAGAATTAAAAAAAAAAAAAAAATCTACAGGCTACACTGATTCTGAAATTGATATGCAGCATCTGAAGGCAGCCAAGGGACAGGCTATTATGAATGTGATGAGGTTAAATGAGGCACAGCAGTAATATGACAGAATTATACAATATTTCTTACACGTGATGGACAAGAATAGTCCACTTTATGTTGAAGCCCAATAATATGGCATAGTGGATGTAACTTGCAGTAAGCAGATTAACCTTAAGTAGTATGCAGTGCCGGCGATAGCTTAAAGATGATTCTAGCAAGTAGTAAGAAATAAATGATTTTCTGAAATAAAAAGCAAGATGTGCATTGCAGCAGCAAATTTATGATAAGATGGAAACATGATTAATCATTATGGTGCTAGAGAAAATGCTCAAGAATAGATTATAAATACTATTGCAARTAGTAGTGGTAGTAGTAGTASTACTACTACTACTAAATTACAATAGTTGTTTGGCTGCACTGCTTCCAAAAATGACACACTCAGTGTTCTAGTGTTAGGGAGTCTTYGCTGTATACTTCACTCAATCAGGCATTTGCACGGCTTGATTTGTTTCAGATGTTCTCTCTTGTGCATATGAGAGTAATTTATTTTGGCAGCTGGAAAATACACTTAAACCTGTGGTATACATTGATTTGCAATTTTCTGTTTTCTTGCATGCTGATGGCATTTAAAGACTTTGAATTGTTCACAGCAGTAGATGTTTATTCTRGGGGAGTTATAATAACATTCTTACACACTCAGTTGGATCTCGTTAGTGCACCCTACTGGTTTTGGTATGTGTTTGAATAAATGGATAGATATGGACAACATAGACTTGTGCAAACTCATAATTATCTGCACTACGTGAGACGTTTTAAACAATATTGTCTCAAAAACCCATTGTCAGGCACTGCAGGAAATAAAGATAAAACTGCAACACAACAGAGACTGCCTTTGGCAGGGAAAAAGCGGGAAAAAGGTGTATTTGTAGAGAACAAAAAAACTSCATCAGAGTAGGAGGATGACTCAATGAAAATACAGTCATCTGTCAGCCAAAAATTAYGGCTCTAAAGGAGATAATCTAATAATGTAAGTCTCTTATGCATTCATCATATTTGAGAATGTGACTGCATAGTGCATCTTTGTCAGTTTACTTTATAGCCTTTTCCCTATCTGGCAAAATCTAGAGAGGGGAAGGAGAACTGCCTTCTTGTTTTACACTAATAATGTCCCATTTCCACTTTCTGGATGGATTTATTTACCTAGGTAGATGTGTTTAGTCATGTTTACCTCTAAAAGCATAAGGAATAATATTTAAAGTACAGATGATTATTTTGCCACTTTCTGAGGTATCTCTGTTCTGGGATCCACGGAAGGAAACTACTCCTTTAAGAGGAATGATGAAGCTGGAGGTGACTGGAAATTGTTTTATAAAAGCTGATCTGAAGTTGATTCCTAAGAAAGTGGTTGTGCATGGTTGTAGAAGGCARCTGGTTCAAGGCTGTAATAACTGCATTGCTTACATCCAGTCAGTCACCCTACCAAATGGCCAGGCTCTGTTATCTTATAACTTTTCCTGTGTCATTGTGCTTTTGAACTGATGCCTTCAAGATGTTATGGAGTCTTCACAGAAAATACTTGAATTATCCTAAATCTTTCAAATAGGTAGTTTTGTAAGGAGTAGTTGGGGGTGATGGTTGTCACTTCTTAAAATTTGCCATTTTCTGAAATGTCAAGACAGAATTTTATATTACAGTTTCATTTAACATTTTTCAACCCTGCCTTTTTGTTTTTTGCAAGGTACTGCTTTACACTAAAATGACTAATGTAATTGCTCCTTTGCTCTTCCAAAAAAATAAAAAGCCATTGTCATGCAGGTACTTTTGACATTTTAAAAATATGGGTGGTCAGAATGAAAAAATACTTTGATGTARGTAGATCAACTTAATTAAACCTGTTCAGCTATTCAAGTCTGCCTTGTTAAGATAAATAGATTCTCAAGAGTGATTTGGAGGAGAAAAAAAAAGATATTGATGTCTAGTACAATGTACATGACATCAGTGCAACTAATCTTTTCTTAGTGCTTGTATTTGTGACCCTCTATTAGCMTTGTCAACAGTTCTCTCCAATTAAWATGAGTATTTTAGCRTGGRCWAMGAATAAAATCTTTGTATTGAGRTAGATTCTCATAATGCTTAATACCTTGTGGTTTTAGAACCTAATTGCAGGAGTTGTGCAGTGACAGGGAGGTGACATGTATTTTTCTGTTTGTCATTCCTGTGTTATAATAGTTGAGGAAAAAGACTGAACTTGTGGAAATGTCCATTGATAAGAGGTRCATATTTTAGTCCAGTATTTTGTGCAAAGTCTTTTAGAATGCAAATATATCAAAAATAGCTGCAATGATTAAAAGTGGTTGTGCCAGTCTTCCTCTTCATGGCAATTACTCACCTTYTCAGAATGACTTCTATGACTTTCACCCCAGCATTAATACTTTAGCTGGGGGATATTTTATACTACATTTCTCAGAACACTTGTGTGGCTCACATCTGAATATTCTCCAAATAAATCGTAATCTCTCATTTTGATGCCAGATTGATGGCTTATGACTTTCTCATGTAGTGTCATGATCAATTCTTCTACAAAGTGCCTTATTGTACAAAGCTACATAATAATATATAAAACTGTGCATTATTTATTATTTCCATCCTGAGGCCCTATTATTTCATTAACTCTCTGACCTTTCCTGTCAGATCTTATTGTTTCGGCAGAATATTTCTGCAGAATTAGAATTTTGATCTCAATATTGATATGTGTTCCTACATTACCTTATTTTTATGCAAATGGAGTTTCTTTGTTTCTTTTCTTTAGTGTTTTAGTAAGAT
>QVAJ01000203.1:541974-553625 GCA_003546035.1 Mixornis gularis
TCTTTCTATTTCTGGTTGTATTCCTTTGCTCACACCACCAAGACTGACAGAAGCTTTGGTGTTTAACAAACGAAAGTTCTTGCTAAGCATGAGCAAGAACTGAAGGTCTGCTTAAAGTTTGTCTTTAACAAGACAGCAAAATAAAATTGTTGTAGTTTAGGGCTCAAAACATTCCAGTGCAAACCAGGATTTTTTGTCTCAAAAAATGCTGTGCTAATTCTAGAAGTTTTGGTTTCTGAGCAGATTCATCATTTAGGCATCATGACCTTTTCCTTCACTAATTCTTAGTTTATATTGAAAATGCAGTAATTTGTGTATAAATGTTTTAAGGTGGCACTGATATATCATTACTTAGGGCAATGTAGATTATGATGATAATATAGTCTCAGTATGTCAGAGAAATGAAGTGCTAGGCCACTGTATTCTTGAGTTCCTGTGCTGCACCAAAGTACTGATGTTACATGTGCTAAATTGTCCTTCAGACTGAAATTACAGCTATGGTCTGCATGATTTGTTGGATGAGTGCTTCAAACACCTGCTTGTCTGTGTTGTATTTTAATCTGTACAGTCACTTCTGGAAGTATTCGAAGGCTTTAAGCTGGACCTGAGGTTCACTGGAGAACCARTCTTTGGCAAATGGCAGCAAGTGTTTGTCATGAATCTACAGAATGAAGAAAAGTGCTGTGATGATCCTTGTGTTGTGTTGCTCTTCTCCATGCTTGATTTCCTTCTTTCTCCTCAGTCTTCTGTATATCTCTGTCCAGACAGTAGCTTCCCACAGTCTCATATCTTTCAGGTATAACTTCTGAAAGTTGTTTCATCTGTCTTTCTTGGTTGCTTTCTTGGATGCAAATAGGGTTTTTTACTGGGACTACTGCAATTTCAGTTAAGAAATGTGCAGTTATAGGAAAGCTTTATTTTATGTTTTGTTCCTTTTAATTTGCAAGCAAGTTTTTCATCCCTTGTTTGGTGGTTCTCTCATCCTTCTTTCTTGGCTCCTTCTCTGTTTTTAGTTTCAGCACTGAAAAGGTGTCTTTTTCAGTGAGAATTTCACCAGAGGATTGCTTTTATTCTAATTTCAAACCTTCCCTTCACAGTCACTTTTTCCACTGAACATTTGGAGGAAGTTTTTTCTTCATGTGTGTCCTCCCTGCACAGTGTTCTCTCCTCTTCAAATTTTAGTATGTTCTTTCTTATTCAGAATTCAAATGTTTATAAATAGCTGGACAAAATTTGACAAAAATGGGGCATATCCCAGTTGTGTATGGTTGTCCTAGGCTCTCCTTTTCTTTTGTTTTTCTTAGATTGATTATGAATATATGGGACAGCAAGGTCCTGCCCTCCATTGAGGGATTAGACTAGATAAACAAATGGCTGCTATTTTGTTTTTACATTTCATTATTTTTTATTATTGCCACCTGTATTTAAACCATGTGAAATTCTTCTCATGGTTGGTTGTTCTCCTTACAAATCCTTTTGAAGGGCCTTCAGAGTAGACAGTTAACAGCTGGATCTTCCTTGTCCATCTGCTTCTTGGTTCTTTCCTAAAATGTAGAAATCTGGGAGCTGTGACTCCCCTGATTCTTTTTTGGGRGATCATGCCCACTTAATGTTGTTCTGAAGAATTGCAGTGTTCAGGTTTATTTATCTGTAGTTCCCGACTCTCATTTGGAAGACTTTAAAATTTGAAGCATGATTTCAAATCTTCTTTTCTTCTGGTATAGAGGCATTTTAAGGATCAAGAATTTGAGGACTATGTGCTAYAATTATTTTATGTCATTTTTATTGTTGGGTAGAAAAGGGGTGGGAGGTACATTGTAAGTAAAGGATCTTGGTCATTATATTCTCCTGCTCATCTAGGGAAAAATAGGATGACTTTCTATTCTCACTCACAAATAGAAAATTTGTGCTTTTTTGGCCTGGTATTGATTTGGTGGCTCACAGAGGCAACACAAAAATACCTTCTGAAATTTCAAGTAAACTTTTTAGGTATAAGCCCACTTATATGACTTGTATTTCTAAGCTACAGACTAAATTAAAACTTYGAGTGTTGAAACCATTCCTGTTTCCCAATATCCCCTCCTTCCCTTCTCTCCTTCCCAATTAAAACACTGCAATAGAAAAGATTGCTGCCCTTTCTAATTTGGTGTTTATTACTTCTTCTAATCTGTGGTTATAGCATATTTCAAAGTGTYTCTTGTGGAGAGAGCTGTTGCTTCCACATTCTTGCTTTTTTACTTGGTTGCTAATGCAACATATTTGATCTCACTTGAAGGATGAATTTGCAGTTTACAGAAGAGCTGATGTGGAATCTTAAAAATAAAACTTACCTGGGATTTAAAAAACAAAGCTGTACTGCAACCAGGCTCTGCAGTGCCATTATATTTGCAACATTCCTACTGAATCAGATTCTATAAACAACAGTCCAGTCACAGCTGATAATATAGAAGCTACAGTTACTTACTTTGGCCTTATCAGATACGGCTCATTAACAAAGTTGGGGTAGGAAATAAACATCAAGTATCCTCAAGAAAATACTAAATTTTACTCTGAGGAAAGTGTAAAGGACTTTGATTTTTAAATGAGAACATTAACAGAGCTAGGCTTTCTTACAGACTCGCTGTTTTACATAAAGTTTTGCTCAAAGCAATATACTGTAGCTGTCATTTAACTATTTGTTGGTTTGACTGTAATCTCT
This sequence comes from Mixornis gularis, assembly GCA_003546035.1. Taxonomy (NCBI): domain Eukaryota; kingdom Metazoa; phylum Chordata; class Aves; order Passeriformes; family Timaliidae; genus Mixornis; species Mixornis gularis. Next base: position 544,673 of record QVAJ01000203.1, read on the forward strand.
CATACTTTATAATGAGAGCATGACAAGCTTTGTCTTTTCCTTGGTGATCACAGAATCGCGGAATGAACTAGATTTCAAAAAGACCTTTGAGATCATCAAATCCAACCTATGACCTAACACCTCCTCATCAACTAAACCATGGCACTGGGTGCCATGTCCAGTCTTGTTCTAAACATGTCCAGGGATGATGACTCCACCCCCTCCCAGGGCAGATGATTCCAGTGCTCAATCACTATTTCAGTGAAGAATTTTTTCTTGATGTCTAATCTAAACTTCCCCTGGTGCATCGTAAGACTGTGTCCTCTCATTCTGTCAGTGGTTGCCTGAGAGAAAGAGACCAACCCCCACCCAGATACACCTCCTTTTAGGCAGCTGTAGAGAGTGATAAGGTCACCCCGAGCCTCCTTTTTCCAGGCTAAACAACCCCAGCTCCCTCAGTCGTTCCTCACAGGGCTCGTGTTCCAAGCCTCTCACCAGCCTCGTTGCCTCCTCTGGATACGTTCAAGCATCTCAACGCTCTTCCTGAACTGAGGGGCCCAGAACTGGACACAGCGCTCAAGGTGTGGCCTCACCAGTGCTGAGTGCAGGGGAAGAATGACCTCCCTGCTCCTGCTGGCCACACTATTCCTGACACAGGCCAGGATGCTGTTGGCCTTCTTGACCACGTGGACACACTGCTGGCTCATGTTCAGCTGCTGTCACCAGTATCCCCAGGTCCCTTTCTGCCTGGTCGTTCTGTCCCACTGTAGCACTTCCGGCTGTTTTTGTGGCCAAAGTACAGGACTCAGCATTTGGACTTGTTAAATTTCATCTTATTGGATTCTGCACATCTGTCCAGCCTGTCCAGGTCCCTGGGGGTCCTGTCCTCTCCCAAGAACCCTCCTACCCTCTAACAGATCGACACATGCTCCCAGCTTGGTGTCATCTGCATATTTACTGATGGTGGACTCAATCCTCTTATCCAGATTGTCAATGAAGATAATAAACAGAACTGGCCCCAGCACAGTTTCCTGAGGGACACCACTGGTGACTGGCCCCGAGCTGGATGCAGCACCGTTCAGCACCACTCTGGGGACAGCCATCCAGCCAGTTCTTAACCCAGCAAAGAGTGCTCCTGTCCAAGCTGTGGGCTGCCAGCTTTTCCGGAAGGGTGCTGTGGGAGGCAGTGTCAAAGSCTTTACTTGAGTCCAGGTAGGCAACATCCATAGCCTTTCCCACATCCAAAAGACAGATCACCTGGTTGTAAAAGGAGATCAGGTTTGTTAATGCATAATGTGCCCCTCCTAAACCCGTGTTGGCTGGCTCTGATCCCCTGGTGTCAGACACTGAAATAGTTCATGCCTTAAACATTGGTAGAAAATTTTGCTCATTATAGCAAGAACTGTATAAAGAAGCTACAACCACAGAAACCTCATTGAAGAACTTCGGACTGTAAGTCAAACTGCTGAAATTAGATGAAGGGTTTTCATCTCAGGCTTGAGGAGAAAGGAACAAGGCTGAGGGAAAGGAATGCATCTGCAAGAGAGCCAAACGTAACAGAAACTCTCTCCTGTCTGGGTTTGGGATGGGGGAGACTACAGCCCACCGAAGCCAGGTTTACACTGCCTCCATCTGAAACAGGGGTGGGGGCAGGAGGTTTTGGGTGTAACTTCTGGTTAGAGGCAATGGCTCATCCTCCCTCACACAAACTGGCCCAGCTGTAAAACTCCCAACCCCAGGAAGGCCACATCCATGGGACATTCATGTGAGAGGCAGCTGGAGTATCGTGATCCATCAAAGGCCCCCAAAAGCATTCCCCAGAGTCACTCCTGAAGCCTTGCACCACAGAACTGCATTACAATCCAGAGTCTGTTGTAAGAGATAATGGCAAACTCACACTGCCCCAGGAAGTGCCTAGGTTTTCCTACCTGGCCTGAGTGTATGTTAACCCATCGGATTCTATGCTTTTTAGGGGAACCTTCACCAAGAAGAAGACCATCTGGAGAGGATCAATGAAGCATTGTTGGGACTACAGAGTGGTGATATTTTCCTTATTCTGTCTTTGTCACTCTCTTTCTGCCCCCCCCCCCTCTCTCATATTTACTAATAAATAAAATCCATATTATTGTCACTGGCATATGGTCTCATTTGCACCTTAATTGAGGCAGAGGCATTTCTAATAACCTTAATAACTGGACTGTAACACCTGGCCATCCTATAGATGCCGTGTGATGGCACTCAAGATGATCTGTTCCATAATCTTGCTGGGTACCAAGGTCAGGCTGACAAGTGTGTGGTTTCCTGGATCCTCCTCCTGGCCCTTCTTGTGGATGGGTGTCACATTGGCCAGCGTCCAGTCATCTGGGACCTGCCTGGTGAGCCAGGACTGATGATAAATGATGGAAAGAGGCTTTGCAAGCTCATCTGCCAGCTCCTTCATCACCCTGGGATAGATCCCTTCTGGCCCCATAGATTTATGAACATTCAAGTGGCTCAGCAGTTGTCTGACTGTCTCCTCCTGGGTAACAGGGGGACCATTCTGCTCCCTGACAGTATCTACAGGCCCAGGAGGAAAGTTGTCCTGAGGACAACTGTCTTTCTGTTGAAAATTGAGGCAAAGAGTGTGTTAAGTACCTCTTCCTTTTCCTCATCTTTGATTACTAAATTCCCTCCTGCATCTAATAGAGAATGGAGGTTGTCCTTGCCCTTCCTTTTGCCATTAATGTATTTATAAAAATATTTTTATTATCCTTCATGAAAGTAGCCAGACTGAGTTCTCACTGGTTAGCATATGGAATCGTCTGTTCCCCTAGTCAGTAGGTATACTGACTACCCTTCTTTTTAATGCTAAAAGTAGTGATCCCTCTGACAGATGAAGTGTAATTGAGAGGCTCTCCAGGCAGATTATGTTCTTCAATGTCATCTGGCTGACCCTCTGGATCCAGGGCCTTATACGTGTTCTGAAGTGGCACCTGGGTAGGTGATGGGGGTTGGGAGATATTTTTATTACCTCGGTGAGTAGAGACCCATTTCCACTCTCCTTCACCTACTAGGTCACTTCCTTCTGCCTGTTAGTAGGAGGCATGGGAGTCCTCTGACTCCTGGTGGGCTTCTCTCCAGGATAGAAGGGTGAAACTCCACCAGTCTATTTCCCTTTCCCTAATACCTGTTAGTCTTTCTACTTCCTCCGTGAGCTCAGCCACCAGACAGAAGAGATCATTCACCGTGCACCACAGGCAGGTGTCTTCTGCACTGCGCCTGGTGCTGCTGACAGGCTCAAACACTCCTTACAGGAAGGGGTCTGGACAGGTGTGTCCTTCTTAGGGGGTTCTGTTTGGGTTGGTACTTTTACTAGGTATGGCTTTTGATCATTTGGAGACAATTTCTGAAAAAAACAAAGCAAAAACCTAAAAACAAACAAAAAACCRAAACCCCAACATAAAATAAATAACCCGGTAGCAGGAGGATGGCTGCAACTCTGCCTTCTTGCCCTACCTGTACAGGCTGCCGTGCTACACCCTCAAAGATGTGCCACATCCCTGTTTGCCTGCTCCTGCTCGTGTTCCCTAGAATATTCTTTTAATTGCAACTCCAATGGCCGGAAGAAGCCCCTGAATGGCTGACGAGAGGAGAAGATCCACATTTTTCAGCATTAGGACATGACAGAACTTTGAAAATCTCTCTCTGACAAAATTCCCTGGTTGAATCCCGTGAAACATCTATATTCTGTTGTTTTCTGGATTAGGTGGAAGCCCATGTTCATTTGAAATTTCTAAAACTCTAAAAGAATATTTGTAAAAGAAATATTCTACATGCCCAGCAATATGGTGGCTGTCTAGAAATGCATGTATTTTTCTCCAGTGAACTTGACCAATTGAGTTTCTGTTGGCTTGGCTTGCTTTGTGTCTTGAGTAAAATTAATTAGAAGTGAAGGCATTCTGAGTGACAAGTCGGGCATGCCAGGATACTGCAGATGTAGAGGTGATGGAAATGTACTATTTATATCCATTGTTTATTCCAAAGACACAACATGCAAATTTCTCACGGGCTTTTGTGAGAGGTCGGTCGTGGAATGCTTTGGGGAGGTATTTCCAAAATTGTCACGSCTAGGTTAAAAAATTTATGTTAAAATAATAGCTTCCAGGGTGTGGGGGTTTCTGGATAAACACTTGGTCTATATTGATCTAGTAAGGTTTTCATCATTGGGATGGAATATTACACTTTAGATAAGTTAAAAGGAATTTAAAAAATCCTGGCCAACTGCAACGAGCCCTTACAGAGCTGCAAAGAGAAGGCTCTACTTCGACTTATGTGCAAGGTGAAGTTTCTTTCATAGCACAAATTATCTGTCTTGTGAATTTGGTTTAATTATGGGAAACAGGAGAGAAGGTAGTAAGTTGGAAGGTACCTGTGGAGAAGCTGGTAATAAATTTTCAAAGAATGGAATGAATATATATGGGCTGGTTTTTGTCCCATAGCTACCCTTAGTGAATTTATAATACCTGACACATCCTCACAGTTGGAAGTAGTTTTTGAAAGAGGAAACTACTTTTTCTTTTACAAGATTATTTAAAAAAAAGCGATTATTACTTTTGAAAGTGTAAGAATGTTCAGTTAAGAAAGTACTTGCTTGGAAAGTAACTGCTGTGACTCAGCATGTTGTTACGATGGCCTACTGGAGCTAAATGTAAAGCAATCGATGGCCTTGCATATCCTAAATTGTTACCTCCTGCAGCCCTTGTAAAATAGTCACTGTGGTGGCAACACTTCTACTGGGTTTAGAGTCCTCAAGCACTGCTCAAATGCAGGAGAACCATTGGTGAAAGGGATATGTAAGCAAACACACAGATAGCTTTGAAGTTTCTTTGGCAGTATGTCAGAACTGCCTTCTGAGGTGGAAAATAACTCCAGAATTGCCACTTTTAAAATTTTAGGTGACACTCTCAGCTGTTCTCACCAATAAAAGTGGAAGTGCAGGACTTGCGTGCAAAACCTTGCTTTGGGCTGAATTTTAGTCTGCGTCTGGCCTGATCATAGGGCCCACAATTTTTTATTTTAGAGCCTATAATACTTAGAGCCTGTAAATACTTTCTCCTCATTTCTCTCAGACCTTCATAAACTGCATTGCTGCTGCTTGATTTTATTCCTTTCCTGTGTGGTTTGTTTGGGTTTTTTTCCCATCAGCTTATGTAAACTTGTGCTAAAGATTGTAGCGTGGGTTTTGTATTTTATTAAACAGCTTAAGGCAAAACCCCTTTATCCGATATCTAGACTTCCTGATCTTATTAGTAGTGCCTTGTTCATACATCACAATATTTTATCATGCAGTACTGATGTACCCTGTACTAATGTTGCTTGTTTATTCAGCTTTTACTAAATACCTGTTAAATTGTAATGAACTCTTTGAGCTAAGTTACCATTTTAATAAAGCTATGCCATGATATTTAAGGCACAAGTCTAATGCCTTAGAATGCATCAGCCAAAGGCAGAATTTGTATTCCTGCAAAGCATTTATTCCAAAAGTAATAATTTCTGGTAATAAGAAAAAGAAAATGAGATTATGTGTATTTAAAGACATTAGGATCGTGGTCATGGAGTGAATTGTTTGACTATAGTCCAAGTCTTTTTCAGCAGGCTGTCTTTGAGAAGTCTTTTTTTCTTCTATTTTTCTCCCTTGACAGTGGCTAAAAGAGTGAGCTTTAGGGAGAGCAGAAGGCTACAGCAAGCCTGTAATGATTATTTGACAGAATATTCTCCCTCCCGCTAACCATTTTCACTGTAGGATTTCTGAAGCTGAATTTGATTTCTATTCATTTAATAGCTCATTTTGTTGTCAGGGAGCTGTCTTTGGAGGATCTGCTATCACTGTGCCTTCTGTTGCAGGTTTCTTTTGAGCCTCTCAAGCAATACTTCCCAACACCTCTGATTTCAGGGCTTCTCTGAGGAGAAAGACACTGACTTGACTTCCTCTGATATTTAAAGCCTCCCCTGTAAGTCCTCTGATACCAATACATACACCACTGAATGGATAAAAAGAGATAAGAATAAACATCCTCAAAAACATCATTACAGTGGATGAACAGCGAAACCATGTATTATTCAGTGTTTGCACACAGTAGAATATTGTACTTGTGTTCTGTCATTCTCTTGTAGTAGATAATTGTGCACCATATGCAAGTAGAGCAAGGTTGAAATACAAGTGTCTGCAGTTTCAAGAGGAATGAACACTATGTTGAGTTAGTGAATTTAATTCTGTTTCTGGAAGAAAAAAGAAGTGAAAAAATACTTTAATTTAGAAAAGTGAACAGGAACCTGAATTTCTTTGGAATTGAAGTCTTCCAAAGTTGCCTATTCTAAATAGTAAGTACCATAAATACATCACTACTGCTGTGATTTTTTTTTTGTCTTTGCCCTTCGAGCATGCTTATATGTATATAGATAAAAAGAGTTCATTACTTTTAAATGATAGTAGTAAACTGGTGATCTGATTTTACAGCATGTGCCCACCATGTCTAAGCACACAGGCTATTTGTTTAAGTGTTAATGCACTACTCATTTTCTGAAGTTATATGCATATTCTTCACTGAAGGGCTGGCTGGGGACCTGAATCTTTTTGCTCAGTGGTTCCAGGAAGGTGTTGTGGATGCAGTCTGGCATCTTTATAGTGCCAGATGCAGGCCCTGTGTATCATTAGAAAAAACAATGAAATGTAAATCTTCCTTGCAAAAAGCAGAGAAAAAGACTTGGCATCTTTTAAAAGCAGTTTTAGATAGCCTCTCTTACAGGTTAGCAATAATTTACAAGTTTTCTGTCTTCTCTGAGTGTAGGATTTTCTTAGCCTCACAAAACAAGCTGTGAGAGATGGAGGAAGGAAGCATGAGAAATACGGGTAGATTGTTTTAAACCATTGTGTTTTTAAGCTTAATTAAACTCAGAATTTCACGTTGTTCTGCTAGAAATAAGAATGACTAACGTAGTGCCAATTTAATGGGGTTTTCTTTGAAGACGTTTTTGCATGAGCTCAAGACAACTGTGCTTTTGCTAGTCAAGAAATGAACCATTTTTCACTTGGATTCATTATCCTGCAGATCGCTGCAGTTGGTAGGGAAGATAAAAGGTAACAATGAACTTTCTAAGTACCTCAAACCTCTCTGAATCAATTTTTTAGACCATGCTGTTTTATTTTCTTGTTATTAGTGTCATTCTAGGGTGCTATGTCTATTTATTTGAAGTAACATGCAAATTTTACCTCAAGTAGTTTGAGTTCAAATAGTTCCAAAAACAACATTGATTGCAGTGAATTCTGGCCACTCTTTGCTTAGGCTTATCTATAAAGAAAATGTTTCCTGAAGCCTCTTATTTGAGAGGAATTAATGGTTACTGAATCTTTTTTGTTTAAAACAAATAAAAGCCTTACCCGAAAGGCTACACAGCTGCTTACTTGCTTACTGATTTGAGGGAAGTAATGTCATTGGAAGGGGTATTAAAATATATGTTGAAATGGTTGCTGTAGTTTTTACAGATAGAGGGGTTTTTTTTAACACTACTTTTCTCTTTTGGACATGGTTTAAATGTTTCAAAAAATATTTTGGTTCAGGCAGATTTGATATTTACCTTGTTTCTTCTCCTGATCACCACTAACAGAATCAGAAAGCCCTGTTTTTTCTTGCAAATTAATTACAATTACATACAAATTCAAAGACTTTTTGGCTTTTATCTACCTGGATATACTCCTCATCAGGAGGTGGATTACTAACATGCACCTACTATTTTTCTTGCCTTCTAAGGAAAAAGGATTTTCCTAAAGTATTTGGAAAGTATTTGAATCTAGCAAATGAAGCCCAAGCATTTGTGGTGATGGCAGACATATATTTCTCCACAAAGAACGTTCTCTGCCTCTGGCCTTACCACTGTTTGGAGGAGAAGTTGTCTTTTTGGCCTTTACATTCATGCCTTCTTCATCAGGTTTTCTAGCTGATTTGACAATTATTTCCAAGTTTGGTATTTAACTAGAGTAAGTTCATAATTCTTGTTTCATATTGGTTTTCAAGCTTTCCTGCTATCTCATAGATGCCTGGCATGGGCTCATTTTAAACTCGCCATTTATATATTCCCCAGGATTTGAAAGAAAATGCAGAAGCAGCATGTCCTCTGTGATTGTATTACAGTTTCTAGGATAGCTAGACACTGCCAACAGCCTTTTCTACTGAGCACAATGTTCACTGCAACACATATTAGAGAACCAAACAGCCCGCTTGCAATCAATGGAAAAAAGTAGGATGCTAAGCTTCAGTGAGCACTCAGATGATTGTGGATCAATTGTGCAAAGAATTTGAGGTAAGTTAAAACAGCTTTTAGTACACTGGCTGTTTACATGAGTTTAATGCAGTGGATAAGCTGTTGATGCCTTTTGCAATTGCATTAGGCCCTGTATCCATTCCAATCTTCTTGGCCTTAGTGCAAGGATCAGCACAATGGTGTTTGTCTCTTCTGTRGCACTCATCTCAAAACTGGCAGGACGTGTGTGATGAACAGAGGGGGTGGGGTCAGCTGCTACCTCTTACAGGATGGGGCAAACATTARCTGGGAACACAGGCCAGGTGCAGCTGTGTGTAGCACTGTGGTATTTATTCTGAGTTAGCCAGGATTCTGGTTCTGTGAGAGACTGAAAGGAAATATAAGTGCTGCTGCTGTTGTAATTGTTTTTGTTTTTTTCATTAGCCTTGAATTTAAGATAGCAGTGATCTGGGCCTTGTATTGGAAATATCTATTAAGCAATAAAGCTTCATTTTYCCCTTATAATTTAATTAGTGTGTGATTATAAACTCACTTAAATCAGGAGCTTATTTCTTCACAAGATATATGAGAAACCAAAACCTCTTCTTGAAACCTTATGGRGGATTAATTTCCTAAATTGCATAATCCTACTGATCCTTTTCAGTGAGAATCCTCTGCTACCTATAGCAGTATTAGG